>JAMKCH010026211.1:0-19446 GCA_023653785.1 Ophioderma brevispina
CCAATGTTTGCAAATAAGACAAGTCACACGTCCATCTATGGGCCATGATACGTTCGTGGTTTAACGACCTTTTCGTGCTCCAGCGCTGGGGATCACTTACTTCCTTCCCTAAAAATTTAAAAATATTTGTAAAAACCAGAACAGCTGTAATCCCCAACTGAAAAAAAAGTGCACATTATTTAGAAAAATGAATAAATGCTTTAATCATTTACTCCCAGAATGTCAGTTACCAATGTTACACGTAAAACCACGCCAACCAATGAGCTATGATATTCACAATCAATCTAAAAACACTTCAGATCTCTTCTCAACATGGTATGCAGGTCCATTGTTACTGCCTACACTGTTTTAAAAGATTTTAAGCTATATCGGGTGTTATGACTTCGCCGTGTGGGGGGAGCTCTAGTATCTGTTCCTAACTTAAAGGGCAACATATCCCACCTCGCTCATGATTTTTTAAAAATGTAATCGCTGATACAATTGTTCTTTCTTGGTAAAGGTTTAATAGAATAGGGTTTTAAAGACAATAACTTTTTTTGTATTTCAATCATACCCTCAAGGTTGTTTTTTTTATTTAAACTACACACAAAGATGTACAAAACACAAATAAATACATACGGCAAGGTAACAAGGCAATATTATAGGGCTTAAACACAACAGCAATTGACTTTTTGTTTTATTTGATTTCTTCTAAATTCAAAAAATACTATCTTACTTCGAATTTTTCTCGCCTTTTCAGCCCCACGCAGCCCCCGTGATCTAATAATTAATATACCCTGGGTTACCTATGTGCACTAATTTTAGCTTCCAACTTACTTTTAGTCACATTCCCCGTTTCCACCTCTCTTTGGCATCGTCCCTGATGGATTTGGACACAACTCCCTTCAGCACTCTTAACCAATTCTTCAAGCTTTTGCGTTCAATCGCTATTTTCCGTAGTCTAATGCTTACTGTACATCTGTGTAAAATGCCTGATCTCAATTTTAATAACTCGCAAATCATTCTAGCCTCGTCAACCTCAGAATCTTTCTGGTATCCACACATTAACGTTGGATTATCGAGTTTGGTACCATATATCGGTCGTCACAACAAAATTGTAAATTTCCAATAAACTGACCTCGAAAACCCGTTCATCATGATTACCAGTCAAATTTCAAAACAATCGCGGAATTATCATTTTGATGGCAGGGCTAATACTAACATCATACCCAATAATGTAAACTATCGACACCAAACCCAATAATCTAATCCGGCTTTGAATTGAAAGGGGGGATTTTCTGTCGGCCAATGTATATTTACGTACATTGGGGTTCCGACCACGCCAACATCTCATTTCCTTGATACATAACATTATTATTATACGAGGGGTTTCTCATGCCTATCAAGAGAACATTCATCAGGATGTTCATATCACCATATCACCACCGATAACAATATATTATCTCCATCATTATTTTACCCGTGGTGAATTTGGTTCCCCTCAGTTCCCCAAAGAAATTTATCTGTCATTAGGCATTTTACACGTTGGAGCATACCCATTCACAAGTACAAAGGTCCTTATTCTTTATGACAACACATCAATAATATGGAACGCCCATCACTATCCAAGACACACTTGTTCACATCATAATCAAATGTTTGTTAATTAACACGAAACAACTCCTTTACTCTTACTAGAACCGTGGCTACCAAAAAATATATCATCGCCTTTCCATTCAGTTTTCCATCTTGTTTCAACCTTTTTTCGACTAATGTGTTTCTTGTACAAACACCACAATCAGTAGATCTCCTGGATAACCATGTGAATCTATTTTGGCGCGTTTCCAAAAATTATCAACCCTTCACATCTAATGACAATCCTTTAGATTATTAGTTGAAGTATTCACATTAAACACTCTACAACATACATTGCACACCCAATCTGATGTAGTTCAAACATAATATACGGTACCTTGTCATATTTACATAAACACACAAACAATTACGCACAACCCATACCAAACAAAAAAATGTGCATCACCAAAACAGGATTACCGCATACAAAGTCTAGACACAACAAAATTACACTAAGAAAAAAAGGGGGAGAAAAAAAATGCACCTGACTTTCGCAGCAAGCACAAAAAAAGATCAGGAAAACCCCGTTCCACGCTCTTTGCAATAAAAGATTTAATCCTTAAAAAAGATGCCGAGGAAAAAAACGGCAGAACAGCACTGGGGGTATTACTGGTTTACATACTGTATTTACATATAACATCTTTATCAACCCTGCCAAAAAACTTTTCCCCTTTTCTCTTATTTTTTTAACGTACAAGAAAATATCTTTTAAAGTGAAAAATGTGTTGTTTTCGGGAAATGGGGCAAACCATCCCTCCTAATGTAAAAGGTGCTGACTCCCCAACGCAACCTGGGCATACTAACACTAAAGACTCAAGGACTTCCCCTGCACCCCGGACAATACCCATTCCCACTCCCAATGTTTCATGACATCCCGAGATAAATGGGACGCAAACCTATCCTTTTCAAACAACTTACAGTCCTGATATCCCGCAACATAAAACAAATTATCACTCGCATGTTTTACCACAAAACATCTCTGACCACCATAAACTAAGAAATAAAGGGTGACGCATTATCGTCCATGGGCGAAAACAATGGCGTCCGAGTTCGGAAAAACTAATAATGGGCGAGGCGCAGCCGAGCTCATCACTTTATTAAATTTCCCTTCGCCGGCCGAGGACACATTATGAGGCCTATACGACACTGCCAACATCTATTTCTATTCTATTACCTAAAACATATTGATTTAATAAGAAAATGCATTTGCGACCCACCTTTACAAAACATGGGTAGCTAACTGCCAATCAATCCCTCATGCATTTTCAATAATGGTTGTTTCGGGAAAATGGGGCAAACCATCCTCCTAAGGTAAAAGGTGCTGACTCATCCCAAACTCAACCTGAGGCATGCTACACTAAGACTCAGATGGACTTTCACCCTTCACCCCAGGACATAGCCAGTCCCACGTCCCAATGTTTCATGACATCCCGAGATAAATGGGACGCAAACCTTATCCCTTTTCAAACAACTTACAGTCCCTGATTTATCCCGCACATAAAACAAATTATCACTCGCACATGTGTTTACAGAAAAACATCTCTGACCACCACTACTTAAGCAATAAAGGGTGACCATGATCGTCCATGGGCGAACAACACTGCGTCCGAGGTCGGCAGCAAAAACTAAATACTGGGCGAGGCGCCGCCAGCTAATCACTTTAAAGTTCCTCCGCCGAGGACACATTATGAGGCCATAGACGACACTGCAAACCGTCTATTTCTATTCTATACCTTTAAAACATATTGATTTATAAGAAAATGCATGCGACCCACTTTACAAAAACAATGGGATAGCTAACTGACAATCAGATCAATGAATTTCAATATGGTTGTTTTCGGGAAGGAAAATGGGGCAAACATCTCTAAGGGTTAAAAGGTTTGCTGTAACTCATCCCAAACGCATACCATGAGGCATGCTAAAACTAAGACTCAGATGACTTACCCTGCAACCCAGGACAATAGCCCGTCCCACGTCCCACTGTTCATAAACATCCCCGGATATTAAATGGGGACGCTAATAACCTTATCCTTTAGAACAAACTTACAGCTTCCCTGATATCCCGCAACATAAAAACAAATTCTTCACTCGCACATGGGTTACAAAAAACATCTTGACCCACCACATAATAAGAAAATAAAGGGTGACGCATTTATGTCAATGGGCTGAAAACAATGCGTCCGAAGGTCGGATAAAACTAAATAATGGGACGAGGCGACAGCCGAGTCATCACTTTAAAGTTCCTCGGCCGAGGGACACCATTATGAGGCCATAGACGACACTGCAAACCGTCTATTTCTATTCGATACCTAAAACATATTGATTTAATAAGAAAATGCAATTTGCGACCCACTTACAAAAACAATGGGGCGTAGCTAACTGCCAAATAACTCAGATCCTAGGTTATGCACAAATTAGGTCAGTCTTCCATGGGCTTTTCTTTCATGAATTTGGTTCCCTTTTTACATGTTCTTTTCGAAAAAAAAAAAAAAAATTATTAATCATATGGTCAAAGTTAATTGAAACACACTTTGTAGTGAATCTCAAGCTTTCTTTTATGCGGGACGAGGAAAGAACTTGCCAATTGAGGCAAGGACATAACATTTCGAAGTCTATTAACTGCGTGCACATTAACAAAAGACCAGATGTAAAAGAATTTGAATGTGTAACGGGCGCTTATGAATACATGAGCCCATTGTTCGCTAGGCATGTGAGGTATTGTGTATATCATGTCACTGATATTCTGAGAAATTAAATGAGTGGACATTTTATTCATTTTTCTAAATAATGTGCACTCTTTAGTGGGGCCACAGCTTTTCGTGGTTAAGATAATATGTTTAGATTTAGTGAAGGAAAATAAGTAATCCCAGCGCTGGAGCACGAAAATTTAAATAAAAGGCCAAATGGTTTATGTTACAGGCCTACTATAATCCTGGCATACTTGAGTTCTTTCCACTATTCAATTAAAGGCAGAGATTTTCCGAGGAGGGTGCACTCAATTTTCAAACAAATCATGTTTTTTTGAATATACATAAGCTTGTCCCATTTGAAAAGCTAAGTTCCGATTGAAGGTCCTTAGAAAAATCACAACTTTGTTATAAAATTCCGTAATCTGTCTCCAAACTTGAATGGAGCATTTTAGGGGAGTTTTTGTTTCGCACTTGACTCTTTTCAGACAAAAATTATATTTCAAAATCTCTGAGTCAGCCTTGAAGAAATTTGCTAAGGATTTCTTGACCTTCTATCTTGGGAACCTTCTTAGGCTACTTGTGAACGTGTGGGTGGGGCAGAAATTATTGGGAGAAGTGTTTCGATGCTCTATCGTGGACTCTTGGTTTTATTGATATTGTATATGGTATGTATCACACACCAATGCACACTGTTGCTGATGCATGGAGCATAAAATTTTTCAGAACGCCTAAATGTAACACCTTTTGAACACCTGACACTACTTAACACTAGTGTTTCTGTTACGTTTTCTGTGAAAAATCTTCCAGTTCCTTAAATGTGAAAATATTCAGAAACTAAGTAAAGATTACAATCAAATACTATTCCCTTTGCTGCTCAGAGTAAAAATAAAAAAGTTAGATTTTTGGTCAGAGTCGCTGAGACCATCGACACCTTAGAACTGGCATTTTTTTTACGTTTGAACACTGGTGTCAGGGGCCTGAAGTGTACAGGGATTGCACTTGTTCCAAGGAGTGCAAGAATCATCCTCAATGCAGCTATTTATCCTGAGAACGAGTCAGATCATTCAAATAATCAAGAAACGTTCACGATTAAGAGTCAGACACAGATGATATCTATACTAGTATTAATTAGTATTATCTTCACATATACCTGGAAAGAACAATACAGAACAAAGAATAACGGACAAAATGAATCTTTTTCATCATGTATGTTTGCCAAAGTTATGGCAATATTGTAGTAAACTTCAAAATATAGTTTTTTTATCACCTTTTGCCAATCATATTTTTGAAAATGAGCAACTTGTAGCAGTTGAGCATGCTACAAGCACTTGTTAAGTAGAGTTTCTATTTAAGAGCTTCTGTAAAATGGTAGGTTTTTAAAGTGAAAACAGTAGTCATTTTTGGCTCCTGGGTGCCCTTTTAGATGCATTATGTACTTTGAGATGCCAGTTAAAATCTTAAAATTTTTAGTGAGCACATTGTCCAGTAATGAGTACATGTACTGGATCATTTAAGCCTTACATGTTGTTATAAGATGTGCAAAACTGTGTTTTGTAATTGAACACATTTTCTTGGCACTATAACCTTTTTACAGATATGTTGTAAAGCTGGCCTTTTCACATGTGCATATTTTATAGGACAAAGTCTACAAAGTACAAAGTACTCTGAATAAGATTTCCCCCATTGCAGTAGAAAAAGTGTCATCTTTCTGATCGCTTTTTGGTAAAAAGTCAAAAACTCACATTTTTGCTGCATAGACCACCTAAACCCATCAATCATGGTATAATCCTGAAGAAAATTTCATTTGCTTTAAATGACACCAATCACATGTTGATTGGAGGCTTTCTTCGACCCTTATCTTAAAAACATTGTGTTTGGTCAAAGCAGCGTCAGTTTGGCCGCCATCTTGGATTTAGAGTTACCGCTAAAAATTGAATCAGCAAGGCCATTGCAGCAACCTGAAATCAACATTTATATAGTTAGGTGATCAAAACCTGCTATAGCATTTTTATTATGGTATTGACACGCACATTTGTTATATTTGTTATATTACAGTTTTTGATATATGGTGGAAAACGTATTTCAGTCCCGCTCATTTTTTTGAAAAAAATGGCAAAAATATCCCTTTTTTGGCCCAACACGTGTGTAGATAACAAGGAAAACCCCCAAAATGGGTACATCATGTGACACTTAATTAATCTTTAATATGAACCCCAAGAACAAGGTAATTGAAGGCCCACGTAGGACATTACCCTCAAAATACTGTCGTTTAGCCAAAACGTGCGGCCATTTTGGCCGCCATCTTGGATGCGATGACCGCACACATTTAATTAGCACACCTCTGAATTATTGTGTATTATCATACAAACTACCAAAAAATCAAGTGTGCTTAGTTTGTAGTGATCTGGGAAGTAACATGCCTTATTTTTTATTTTGGCCCTTCACGATTGAGTTACAGTGTGGAACTTTGTCAAACTTCAATGTTTCGTTAAGTTGTTTTGTTGTTTTTGTGGCATATTTCCCAACCAGTTGGATCTGTCCCAAAACAGTTCTAGGACCAATAGTGGTGCATTTCTACCTGGACTACTGATCGCCACAAACCATACACCAGCGCTCGATGTTTCTGCTGAGAAATTTTGGGTCCTTGTCTCACCGAACCATCCTAGAAACTGACAAATTTTACCAGTTGCGTTCTAAAACTTATGCGCGCAAAGCAGCGATACTTGTTTGCTTTGGCGATGATAATGTGCCATGCATCGTAAAAAAACTAGTTCCGAAAAAGCTGAAAAAAAAGCCAAAGGTACCGAAAATAGACGGCCTTCAAAATATTATTTAGTGATAAGCATTAATTAGAGTGCCGTATCAGGTGTTCAGTAGTAAAGTTTCATCGTCATACAGCAAACGTTTTTATAAATTAAAGGTCCATGGGCCGATCGCTAATAGCCTCGTCCCCAGAAGCCCAGATTTACCGAGAAGTGGTCAACATTTTGGTATCAGAAGAAAGCTACTTATTTTTCTGTTCATTCTACCCTGTGAAATCTAGGGCCAAAGGATGTTGGTTTGAAGTAATGATGCGGAAAATGTACCCCAATTTGGTTCGGACCAATATTTATTTTACACAGTACTCTATGGGGCTTACGAAAGCACGTTTTCTGCTATCACATGGAAACGCATTGAAATATCGGCGGGAAAAACTTGACAGGTGGGGTTTTTGGGTGAGGCCAATTATAACAGGACGAAAACTTCATATCCTTAATCGGGCATCCCCCTTTAACCAATCCTTATAACAAGGACAATAAGACGATTATTGTAGGGGCGAATCTGATCATACTTTTCTTTACTGATGAAGGACTGTTACAACATACAGTAAATTAAGGGCAGTGTGAACCTTGAGCTTCCGATTATCTATTTTGGTTGTAACTTCGCAAATATTATTATTGTATTTAAAAGTATACTTTTCTAGAAAGAACATTGGACGATGAACCCGATGAGTGGCCTCAGATTAATATCAAATTTCCGTATTTGAGAAAATACTAAAAAAAACACATATTTTGCCCACAAACTTCTCAGACAGCATAAAAAAAACAATTTGATTTTCATGGATATTTTTATGGTATTATTTAGAAACAAGACAAATTGTCTAGGGACGGTTTTTCATTTTTTAAAAAATAGAGCTTACTTTTTTCGAAATATAAGGAAAATGTCAAAAAAGTGTGATTTTTACCTTTCTTTTCCAAAATTGGAGTATATATGGAGAATATCTTTCAGTTGAAATCGAAAAATGAAAAATTGAGAAAACCGTCCCTAGAGAAGACCGATTGCTATCGTAGGGGGAAAGTTAAACCTTACCTTTTTCTTCGGTTTTTTGGAGGTATCTTGTCTGAAAATTTGCCGAATTTTCGGAATTGAACATTGAGAAATCCGTATTTTAGTTAAAAAAGTGACTTTTCACGCCCTTTCAAGCTGTCTCTTTCTCAAATAACTTTATCTGTGAACTTCAAAAATGCGTAGTGGCAAGTGATGAAAATACATCTTTATGCATATTGAATCAAACATCTTTTCTCTCTACCTCCAGAAATCAGAAAAATGAAATTTCGCCTGGGTCTAAATTAGCGTTTGTTTACATTTTCAATATATTTTTCGTGTTGTCAAGATCGTTCGCGCAAACCGTACATTAAAACCCGCGCACGCTCATTACGCAGTAAAAATTCACCGCCGCGCGACGCGATGCTGCGCATTGCAGCCTGACGGCGTGTAATGTCCTTAAATCCCGCCGTTAGACCATGGGATTTTGTGACTTTAAAGGGTCAATAAACTGTTTAAATCGGCCAGAAAAATACAACGCCGGATTGTCTGCATTGGATAAACCTTTGGTTGTAACGATAGATTACAGGTTGATGTTTAAATGGTCCAAAATATCAAAATTCGAGTACAAAACCAACAAAAGCACCAGGGTTAACATGCCCTTAAATCTTTTGGACTAAAATGCGAATTTGTGCAACTATTGTAAGTTGTTTAGAACGTTACTCGGTACGTTAGAACCACATTTAAAGGTAAAACGAGAAATTTTGAGGGGGCACCCAAATATTGTGTAATGAGAGAATAAATTTAGATTAGACACTCAATACATTTCTGCTTGTTATTTGGCTACAGAATTGTTTAACAAGAGGGAAAGGGATGATTTTGATTTGCCTGATATTCAATATAAAACATAGGCTGAATTTCGTATCTTTCTCCTATAGGAAATTAAACATTTCTCGCAATGTTTGTACCAAAGATAAAGTCTTCGCTTAATCTTTTCAGATGGGGATTTTTATGGAAAGCTTTACATCAGCACAAAATCGTATTTTCGATTTTTTAGGGACACCTGAGAGGGCTATGTGACCAATCCCTCTTGCACCTTTACAGTCGTATCGCCTTACTAGTTGTGCCTGCCCAACTCGGATGTATTTTGTCATTTATCGGGATGGTTATATTACTAGTACTCACTCAGATCAGTATAGGTCAAAATTAAAAAAAAAACAGGGACCGTGGGGGTTAGTGGCGGCGAAGGAGAGGAGGATTCCCTCTATACTGTTTTTCAACCACCACCACCCCCCCCCCGAAATGTGGATTTGGGCTAAAACTCCGCGATTTGGGGTAAAAATTTTTTTTTTGTAAATCAGCGGGATTTGCGGGGCAAAAGTTGATTTCATTTTTTTAAGAGATTCCATATAGGCAATTTATATTTCTTCTTTATCAACTTTTTAGTTACTTCCTACCTCTCTCTCTTCGTCAATTCTTTCTTATATTTATTTTTACTTTCGTTTCAATTCTTTTTTCCTCAAACAGGCATATATTTATTTCTCCCATTACGTGTATATTGTAATTCCCTATATGAGCGTTACTACGCGCCGTTAACAAATATTCCGCACCCTCACATATGAACGCTAAAGGGGCCTAAGACCCAGTGGCGTAACCAGCGGGGGCAGGGGGGCAGAGGCCCCCCCGGACAACTAAAAGGGGACGGAGAAGCGTAAAACAATGGGGACGAGACGAAGGGGAAAATATGGGTTCTACCCGGGCGAGCGAAGCGAGCGTAAAAAAATGGGCCGACTTTTGAGTCTTGCCCCCCGGAGGATCCAGGTCGCGTTTAGTCTTGTCAAAGACCGGTTTTATAAAGTCCGTAAGGTGGGGGGGGGGGCATCCGAGAGGTTCGCTAGAAGAAAGAGAAACCAAGTTGGTTGGTCCCTTTAGTTGATAGTTCGGTAGTTGTTTAGTATTCCCATAGAGTAATACAGTAACAGGTCTGTAACACCGACTACGAGGGAGGGGAATATTTTTCCCTCGACCAGGGAAAAACTTAGAACATGAGTCTATGACATCAGGGCTATTTCGGAGGAAAATTTTCGACGAGTTCACCAGAACCGTTACAAGTTGGTTGGTCCCTTTAGTTAGTGATAGTATCCGGTAGTTATCTCCCCAATAGAGTAATACAGGAGATGAAGGTCTGTAACACAGACTAGGCTCGGTTACGCCGCTTTGCTAAGACTGGCTAATTGCCCTAGCCTAAAAGTACATAAAAATGCTTTCCATCCAGTAGTTTTTCTCTGGTGCCTCTTACAACTTCAAAAAATAAGGATTCTCGCAGTACTAACTCCTTTCCTTTCCCTCATTCTCGGTATTGAAATTCTCAATGGATTTCAAAATTGTGTAGGCTGCGCGTATCTATGTACGTATTATAATATGATTGGGGTCATTTTTCGTAAAATATTTGCATGACACCCAATAGTAATCACCAAAATCAGCCACTCCGCACGCAAGGGTTATCAGGATTCATAAAAATAATTTATTTTAATCACATGTAAGCGGGCCATTGTCAGGGGCTACATACAGGTTTGCCAGCTCTGTATCATAAGGATATCACACAATTGAGGGCGTTAAATTCAAATTAACAGTGGCAAGTTAATAATTCAACATTGTAAATTTATGTTACCATCTTCTCTGATTTTACCAAAACCTAAAAAAAAACAACATAACAACATCAGTATCATTATCAATCGCCCTGTGCACTATGAAAACATACACCCGCATACTCGTTTATGCTGAAAATGAGTTATTTACTGTGATTGTGATACTAATTAATTGTGCGAGCACTGTCCGTACGACATGCACCAAAAGTTAGTATAGGTCGGTTAAGGATAGCCGTTGGAAAATATACCGCAATCAGCGGGGTGGTGACCTGGCATTGATTTTCCAAACGGTGGTTGGGAGGGGGTTGACGACCATATTTGGATGATACTTATGCAGGAATCATTCCAAATCAATTTCTATGTAAAGTCACCGATTATTTAAATTGCCTGAGCTGTCAGGTTAAAAGAACGGATTCCGAGGACACTCGCGCGCCTCCGGTGGATCGTCCCGGGGGTAGGTCAGTGGGAGAACGAGGGTCCATATAGATGGACTAAGGCAGGATAGAGATTGGGTTTCTTTCCATTGGCATTCAAAATAAGTACAAGTAACATCACTCTATTGGGGAAGCTGGGGGGAGGGAGGAAGAAAAAATAGGGGTGAAATTTTGTGTTTTGGCCCCATCAGCAATTTGTGACAAAATCCATCAGTTTCTTCTGGCTGGGGGAGGGGGGAACTGGGGGGGGGGAGGGATTTTTTTTTTTTTTAAACACCCCACCCCCCACGGCACCCCACTGGCAGAAATTAAGTGTTCCGCATTGGAGCTCGTCTTGTTTAAGTGTGTGCTTGAGCCCGCATTTGCTGCATATTTATTCAAAGCTCCTACTTCATGGTATAACTAAAACCACACATTAGACGCCATGAACACAACTGGCTGGCACTCCCCATTACAGGGGATGGATAATCGGCGAGTTATGTGGCGCGGCAGTTATGGGGCGAGTTATGTTAGACCAGTGGGCGAGCTACTGTTATACCAGTGGGCGAGTTACTGTTATACCAGTGGGCGAGTTACTGTTAGACCATGACCAGTGGGCGAGTTACTGGTAGACCAATGGGCGAGTTAATGTTCGACTGCCCAAATTGTTTTTTATTAATAACTGAAACGTCACTGCTGATATAGTTCAGAAGTAAGCACTAGGGTGGGGAAGGCAAAACTAGGAACCCACAGAAGGGCTTGTGGGCCTACTACTTGTAGACCAGTGGGCGAGTTCTGGTTAGACCATTGGGGAGTTACTGTTAGAACAAATGGGGCGAGGTATCGGTTAGACAGTGGGCCGAGTTACTGTTAGACCAGCTGGCGAGTTACTGTTAGACCAGCTGGCGAGTTACTGTTAGACCATGGGGCGAGTTATGTTAGACCAGTGGGCGAGTTAATGTTAGACCAGTGGGCGAGTTACTTTTAGACCAGTGGGCGAGTACTGTTAGGACAGTGGGCGAGTTACTGTTAGACAGTGGCGAGTTACGGTTAGACAAGTGGGCGAGTTACTGTTAAAGACCAGTGGGCGAGTTACTGTTTGACCATTGGGCGAGTTACTGTTAAAGACCAGTGGGCGAGTTAATGTTAGACCATTGGGCGAGTTAATGTTAGACCAGTGGGCGAGTACTGTTAGACCATTGGCGGAGTTACTGTTATAGACCCGTGGGCGAGTTACTGTTAGACGATTGGGCGAGTTACTGTTCGACCAATGGGCGAGTTACTGTTACTGTTAGTTACGTTTGATTTATTAAAAATAATTTTCCAAAAACTTTAGTTTTTCCACTACCCTTTTGTCCTAAAAATGAATAAATAGATAAAGCAAAATAAATTAAAACAATCAATCAAACAAAAACCAAGTAATTGTTTTAAGCATAACTCGCCAATTGGTCGAACAGTAACTCGCCGATTGGCTAACAGTAACTCGCCCATTGGTTAACAGTAACTCGCCCAATGATAGTAACTCGCCCAATGGTAAACAGTAACTCGCCCAATCGTCTAACAGTAACTCGCCAATTGGCCAAACAGTAACTCGCCCATAACTCGCCTCCCCATAACTCGCCGACTAACCATTCCCCATTACAACATTGAAGATGCAGATTTACCACTGTTGATGACAGCTATTTGCAATAGATGGAATATGATCTCAGAAATAGCAGCTATATGTTCTACAAACCCATCCCAGTGCCACAATTAATTGTTTTCAACCATTAATAAAATGTTTTTAATATAACTATGTGCACCCAATTGCTCCTCAGGTGTGTCTTGACAGCTTTTTGGTGATGCTTCAGCCAAATCTGTTGTAATTTTATTAATTCCAGACCAGAAATGATACCAAAATAGTAACAAAATAAATTGGACTTTTATATTGGGTAATTCCCAGTGGCTTTCTGCTGGTGTTCCTGCAAAATACAAGCCGATTTCATTCTGTGATAAATACTTCATGGAAAGGCAAAAAGGAAAATTGTGACCACCATTTAACTGGGTACAACATGTACAAGGGACAGTAAATACATACAAATATTTTCTTAATTTGCCTCATGTTTGGCATTAACCATCGTTATTTGAGCCATTTATTAGAACATCATATCAAAAAGCAGGCTGCAGACACTGGCCTAATATGGCAGTTACGTGGTAGGAACTGTTGCAGCTGTCCAAGACCCCCCCCACCACCCCCCATTTCGCAACCAGCTTCTGCAGTTCTTTAGACTCCTGTTCAACTATGTTCCAGTTCTTAACACACCTACATTGCCACAAAACTCACAAATTTTAGTCCATTGGCTACACATTTTTGCAAATTTGCCAGTGTCTTTAAGACTCATAACCTCTAATTTGGCCTAGAATTCAGTTCCAAATTCCATAAATTAGCCACAACATTCAAGTTCCAGACCCCTACTTTCATCATCACCAAAATTTCCGTTCACAAGTCCCAAACCAAAAAAAAAAAAAAAAAGAGGGGATGTTGGGAGCACAATGAAAACTAAAAAGGATCACTGATCACTGGGAAGGAGTCCTCTGTCATTAAGACATCAGCATTCTAAAGCAATATTCTGAAAATTATTCTCTACAAATCCTTTTCCATTAGTCCTTCACCACTAGATGGTTAAAAGTGCAAACGAGAGATTTCAGGTTATCCATATTTTCGGTGATATGTATTATTTGATATAGATTAGATGCTTCAATAGATCCTTTACCTTTTATTTGGCTACAGAAAAACTTATTAAGAAATGAAGATAAAAGTGATTTGTATATGCTTATAATATTTCAATAAAAACATAGGCTGAAATTTCAGATTTGTCCTTAATAGGAATTAGAATATTTCACAATTCTTGTACCAAAGAAACATCCCTCATCTTATCCTTTCAGATGGGATATTTTTGATAGAAGAGCTTTTAACAACAGTGCAAAAATCATAATTTTATATTTTTAGGGACACACCTGTTAGTTGAAATCTCTTGTTGCAGCCGTTAAAAATAAGAGGTATCAGTTTGTCCTCCAGAGCCAAGAAAATACTACCTGATGCAGCAGGGAATCAGAGAAAGAGAGAGAAATTAATTGAACGGCATGGCTTGCTTTTGTCTCACGGCACTTTTTGTCATGTACTTTGAACATCTTTTGGAAAAGAAGCAGCAAATGGATGTGGCCACTTTTAATTCTGATGTTCAACACTATACATCTGGGGTGCCGAAGGAGTGCAAGAATCACGCACACTGGGGTCTAATTTTTTTTAAATAAAAAAAAAACGTACATAGAAATAAAAAAAACTAAGCTGTAGCGTGTAAATATAGGCTTCAAGTTGTTCAGAATGGGTCAAAATAATGTCAAATTTTGCCTGAAAACCCATATCTTTCCACACCAGGACTTGTCGTGGGTCCCACCGAGGCCTTAAGCGGCCCCTGGACTCCTTGCCACAATGGGCAGGATGGATCACGCCCCTGGGGTTGTGGTATCCTTCATATGCCAATGTCATGAGTTACAATATGCTCATGCATCCACCAAGGACACAGTTCATGAGTTGAACTGTACATACATTGACATGAACTGACCTTGTGTGATCTGGGTAATCATATATACCCAAAAACCGGGTAATCTTTTCTAAATACATGGTGAATGAAAACGTACTGACTGTGCCATGGGAATTGAGATTTTACTAGCTCTAGTGTGGTTCCCCTACCTTCACATCAGTGACTGGCCATATCAAAAGGGGCACTTTGTCTTTATAAAAATAAAAAAATTAATGTTTATTTTCTTAAAATCACAAGTCAAAACAGATAAATAGATCTCCATGTAATGCAATCAAATCATTTATGATGGGATGTAACAAAAGCGATTTCATATTGGGTATTTTTACCCAACATTGAATCAAATTTGTGCTATTACAGATGGGTTAAAATATCTGAAAAAAATCGTCCCTTTCACTGTTCCCTGATGTCCAAGTGGATGTTCACTTTCCAGAACACATAATCTTGTTATTTTCACTACTTACTGAGTAATTAAGTTAAGGTCAAAATCATCTTATGAAGTCGTAATTGCATGACAATAATACCGCATAATTATATCCCAACAATTAAAGAGGACCTTCACGTATCATGCCTTGAATTAATCGCCTATGCACGAAGGCCAAATTGATGCATTAATGACTTCCCGAGAAAGAAACCTGAGGATGAACAGGAATGACAAACCTGTTCAAAAGTACTTTGTGTAATATGGGATTACAATACAAAGGTCACCATATAATGGACACTAGAGAACTTATTGAGTAATCACTCCTGTCCTATTTTTTTCATTTTTAAAACAAACCCTCAAGAACTTCTCCAGAAGGTATAATCATGATGGGGCGGGAAACTTATATCCGTTGGCCAGGCCATTACGTTGGGCGTAAGGGGGGGTGTGGGAGGGAGGGATGGGCACCCCCAATTCCCCAAGGTGCAAATTTAAAGACATTTTGAAAAGAAATCCATTTTTTGTTACTTTTTGGTGATGAGATTTTCAAAAATTGTCCCAAAAAAAAGGACCATTTTTTTTGGGGGGGAGGGTAGGGGGTTGGTCCAGTTTGACCAATAAAGGTCCACTTGTTCAAAGTCAATGCCCCCCAAAAAATAATAAATCCGCATAAGGCCCGAGCGCTTTCTTGAATTAAGGTCAGGTATGCATGCCTGTTCAAGAAAATGGGACTAGCTGCAGTTGCGGTTCCCTGTTACAATCATGGAAAACAAAGTTGTTGCAACACTCGCCACCATTTTTGCTACAATTGCTTGACGAGGCCAGAGTTAAACCCTATACAAGCCCCTTACTCAATTGAAGCCCCAAACTTCCACTTCAACTTACCCTCCCCCCCCCCCCATCAATCAATCAGTTGGGGGAATTTGCAACCTCATTCAACATATGTTGGTGAGTGGGCACAGTTTTCCAAAAATTTTTCCAAGTATTCCAAATTTATTTCCAGATTGTAGATATCAAATTTGTCATTATTTCTATTCTAGTCCTGTTTTAGGATATGAATTTTTTTTTTTTTAATATAACATTAAAAAATGGTTCAGTGATTAGAGTTCACTTTCAGACCCCTTTAAATGTCTAGCCTCAATCCGACAAAACCAATTCTTAGCATACAAAATGTTGGAAAAATAATTCTCAATAGTTTAAACAAACCCCGATAACCCTAGACATAACTCTAAATTTTCTGTGAAAAGGAACACAAGAACGTAAATGCACTCAAAGAAGTATGGTAATGCATTGCATATCTTCTATCTTCAATCTTTTGTATGTCGAATTTTCAGTCCAAGCCATTGCTAATTTTGGAGTGTCGGGGGGGGGGGGGGGCAAGTTCCCCCTAATTTAATTTTTTTCTTCTCACCAGTTTGCCATCCCTGGTCACAAGAAAAATAAGCGTTTGGGCAAAATTCAGCAATTGGGGGCCAAAACATCACACATTTTTGGCAAATATCAGTAGTTTGGGCCACATTGGTTAAATCTCAAAATTTTTTATGTTTGTCCCAATGTTAAACTTTTTCAAAAAAAAAATTCACCGTGTCCTCCGTTTGTCCCCCCATAAAAGAAGTCTAGTGCCGCCACTGATTTTGACACTTGCCCCAGATTCTGGATTGCACAGAACAGTTGGGGCGAGGGGGGATTTCTAAGTAAACACTTTCTCTTGTCCAGTAAAAATTTTTTTTCCACACTTTTCCCTTCACAGTTTTAGCCAGTGACATAACACTCTTAGCCAGTGGCAGTTCACAACATCACAACTCAATACAGCTAGGGGATTTCACCAAATACAAGTGCAAACAGTACCATGGGGCTCACAAAATCAATAATCTAGTGTGTGGACCATGGACATAATAGAGGAAGGACCCACAACACACTAGTTTCAAAGACCTATCACGTTGCCACCGTTTTGTTATGAGGGCACCGCCCTATATGCTTTGGTATCCTGTGCCCCGTTGTCTTATATAGTGTAGCATTTTGTTTACTTATTTGTTTAGGTTCGACCACACAATTGCCAGGACTTTGAGGGATGATAGAAATGGGATGTAGAAGGAGAAAGTATATGAATTTGAATTAATGCAATATACTCGGTCAACTGAAGAAAATGTTTAAAACCTCTGAATTCATAAGTGATTTGCAGGATCTTTTAGCGAGAAGTGGTTTGGAGAAGGAATAAAATCTGCGTATTTGTTTGAGCTCCGAGTGTTCCCTATTTTGCGAGATGTTTCCACAGTTTCACGTGGCTAGATGTTTCCCTGTTCTCCTCGGCTTCCTACTTGGTGCAGGGGTGTAATTTTTAATTAGTAAATGGCTGGCTGATGAGGCAATCTAGGCATACTTGTTAGGTTTTTGATTCTCTACTGTTGTACATATATTATATATAAACCTTTTTATAATATAAGGGATATTTAGGGATATTTGTAACTGAAGAATCGTGTTATGATTATTTTGAAGAAGACATCTTTGCTTGGTTGTCGCCTTGCGACCCCCGAATCCTAAATTTCTCATCTACTTGCCGTTATCTACCTCATCTAACTGCGTTATGGGATAGGTGGAAATCGGTCGCATGATCTAATCTAGAAGATTAGCACCTAATTTGTGACCAGTTTGAAAGAATGTGTAATCACTAATATCCCATAATACAATTTGTCAACCTATAAGCCAAATAACATTGTACAAACATGGGTGACATAACCATTTGTAACAGCGCAATCAGATAACCTTATCACTGTGGTTGTGGGATTATAGTAAATGCATTTAAAAATCCTTTTTTTCATCTCCAATTTATGGGCACTTAAAAGCACTCAAAAGGCTTCCGTTCTATTTTTGTTTTATTGCAATGCCCAATCTAATTGCAATGTTAAGCCTACGTGCTACTAATTAGAAAAAAAATAATTTTGCTTTTGCTGGGAACAAAGGTTGTTTTAACCAAGAAAAATTTGTAAATGATAAAAAATTAGCCCAATTGATATCTTAAAACATGACATTTAGCTTATTTTTTTTTAGGTATTGGATGACCATTGGTCCGTGTAGATTGTAAAATTGTGAGCTGAGAATTAAGCTATAACTGATATTTTGGTCATTTTGAGATGACCATGTCCGTGTAGATTGAAAATTGTGAGCTGAGAATTAAGCTATAACTGATATTTTGGTCATTTTGAGATATCGGCCTGTTTAGTTCACAAAACAGTTTGTTTTGATTCGTAAATTGCAAAATATCAATTTTCCACCCTATTTTTCATACTTTCCTCCTCAACTATGACGTCATGTAGTGACTTCATATTGCGAATGTTGGTGGCTCAATTTGATGGCGCAATAAATGATAAGCTTCGCATGGTACCCACCTAATTTATAGGAATTAGATTGCCCAAAGTACGGAAAATCGGCGTTTTCTGAGGAACGTTGCTCAGGTAACGTAGGCTTGCGTTGCGATTTGGGGTATTTGGGTTGTGTCTGTTTGTGTGTGTACATGAATGTGAAGATTTGAATACTTTTACGTGTTGTTACCACAAGCACACCTTGGTGCTTTGTATTTACTAAGGGCGGGCTAATACTTACCTTGACGTAGACACAACTCAATTTGTAACAAATTGCATCCTCTCTGGGGATGCACAACCTCCAAATATACCCCAAAAAATACCCATACCCCAAACGGGTGTGGTTCCCCCCGTATGACGATATTACCCATCATGCACCACGCCATCCCCTCGACCCTTCTCAGCAGACTCGACCATAAGGCGAAGTTTCGCTCAGGGTGCCGGATGGGAGGGATCTACGTCAGGTATTATTAGCCCGCCTTATTAACATACAAAGCACCAAGGTGCTTTTGGTAGTTACTTGCGGGCTTAATACTTATTCTGACGTAGACTCAATACCAATTGCAATCAACGTCAGACTATCGCACGAAGCATTGACGGAGGTGAGCGAACTCAAAGCTTCTCGTAAAAGGGGAACCACAAATAAAAACTTCGACATAACAGATAACTAACTTGTTCTAAATAGGAGGCCTATGATAAGTCAACCGACTTGGCCCTAAATGAGCGAAAAATGTAACATTTTCTGGCGACAGTGGGAATACAATGAGCAATGCTCTTAGGCTCTTGTTTAAAAGCGCTATATTAAATTATATAATTAAAATAATTAACTATGTTAGCTAGAAAAACCTAACAGCGGGAAGACAAAAGCTACCGCATTATGGTGAATGAGACGCCGCACCACGCACCGCTTAGGCGA
>JAMKCH010026212.1:0-57192 GCA_023653785.1 Ophioderma brevispina
AAAGGTGGACTTTTTGATGAAACGTGGGACCTAACACCCCCTCTAAAATGGTGCCTTCTTGATTTTTGAAACATATCACCACCAAAAAGTGGACTTTGTCAAAATTCCTCTAAATTTTGGACCTTTTATGAAAAAATTGCAGAAATGGACATTTTGGACTGTCATATCAAAAGGGTTGAATATAGGGGTGCAAAACTTACGTTGGGGTGAGGCCATTCTATCAGAAGAACATTTTATAGACCTAAATTGGATCATCCCCTTAAAATGTTAAGTAGGATTCAAATAAAATTTTGGAATAAAGGTCCATGGCCCGATCGCTAATAGCTCGTACCCAAGAAGCCAGATTTTAAAGGAAGTGGTTAACATTTTGGATATCAGAAGAAAGCTACTATTTTTTCAGTACCCTGTGAATCTTAGGGCCAAAAGGATGTTTGGTTGGGAAGTAATGAGCAAAATGGACCCCAAGTTGGTCGCCAATATTAATTTTACCAGACTCTATGGGGCTTAGAAATCACGGTTAACTACTTACATGAACCGCATTGAAATATCGGCGCAAAACTTTACAGGTGGGGTGTTTGCGTAAAGGCAAATCTATCAAGATGAACACTTCATATCCTAAATCGGGCCATCCCCCTTAAGGATGATGGCAAGACCTTTCCTAAGAAAGTTACATGTTGAATTGTAATGCCATACAAGCAGGTATGCAGGTTATCATGGCTTAGATCGCAGTATACAAACCTCTGTGGTGTTGGTTCCCAGAACAATA
This sequence comes from Ophioderma brevispina, assembly GCA_023653785.1. Lineage (NCBI taxonomy): Eukaryota > Metazoa > Echinodermata > Ophiuroidea > Amphilepidida > Ophiodermatidae > Ophioderma > Ophioderma brevispina. The sequence goes on from JAMKCH010026212.1 coordinate 767, forward strand.
CACAATGCTCCAGTTGTCGGTTTGGTAAATGCCTAACAACGTGTTGGCACAGTAGCCCACTGGTAGTCTGGTCGTAGTTGGCAAAGTAGATGAAGCTATCTACAGCGAGCGCGAGCGAAGCCGCCACCCCCCATGACACTGCGACATGCTTTTCACAGGTACCTTCAGGGTCCGCCTATGCTGCAAGTTCAACCACCAGATTTCCTCTGGTTAAGGTTGTCATAAACATCTTTCTAAATAATCCAGCTTTGTTGAACTTCAAACATACGGCTTCAAATAAATCACTCAGTCATCACTTACATGAAAAATCAGCATACTAATTATACTCCAAAATCCTTTACCATCTATCAAACCAACTGGATCTATCTATCCAAATGGAAAATTTTCATAATTTGAGGCTTTTTCAGTCCTTTAGCTTCAACAGGCTCGAACCTTCCTACATCCCTACTTTCACATGTCCTTGAATCTTACTGGTGAAAGTCTAGAGTGGATGACTGAACTATGCCTGAGACACACACTCCAAAACACAGGACAGTTAGGCCAAAAAAAAAATGGTTTGATTGTCCCTAGATGCATCTGACAGCAGGGTCGGTCGGTCGGATTTTATTTTATTTTGTTTTTTTTATTTAAGCCATGTTCCATAGTTGTAATACGAATTGCATCACATTTCAAAATGAGGTATATAAATAAAAACAACATAATAGAACGATAAACGAGAACTACCTGTTTGAAGTTTAATCTCAATTTTATGAGTATGGTGAGGAGAGGGTAACGTGAGTCCGTTGCATGCGTAGTCAGCTTTTACATTTATATGAGGCCAGAAAAAAAAAAAAAACAAAATAACATAAACATGACCTAATACTGAAAAAGAGAAAAATGTTTGAGAATTATTCCCTGTCAAATTGGCATCGCCTGGGTGGGTGAGGATGGGCACGTTACCTCTCACTCACCATTACTCATAAAATTGAGATTAAACTTCCACAGGGAAGTGTTCGTGTTAATCTTTATTATCTAGTTAATACGTTCAAGATAAAGCTGAGACTTCAAGCAATTTGGTCTCATATAAGACAAAATGTGTCAGTCAACAATATTGTACTGTTCAAAACATGCACCCTCTAAAGGGTGATACTTGGTTTTTATACCAAACTTCAAAATTTTTTATTTTTTTTAATTGCACTTTTGGAAAAAAAGCAAATTTTCTAACTCTACAAATTCTGTCTATCATTGTACTTGTTAGTTCCAAATACACTAAGGGCATTTTGCAGTAATCCAAAATTACATGTAGTGTCCTTAACCATCAGACAACATGTATAAGTAATCCAACGTTTTTTTAAATACTACTCTTCCTCTTACAGAGGATGTTTTAAACATCTTAACTTAATTGCAAAGAGCAAATACAATGTACATCTCAACCACTCACTTATCAAAATCATGTCCTGTAGTCATAAAAAAAATGTTACAGTGTATTCCAGTTTGGTAACCATTCAACCACTGATATGAATGATTAATTGTCCAGTTCAGGAAGCAAGGCACATTTGTTCCTTGTTGCATAATGGCTTATTGTAGTATTTGCGAATGTTTCTGTTTTTCCCAATACTCCATCCTGCTGTGGCTAAGATTTCAGCAACCGGTACTGATGCTATATTCGCTTTTGACACTGCTGCACTCAGTGGCATGTGGCTTAAACACACGCGTGGTCACCCTGCCTGTTCATGACCGTTTATCAGCGTGCTATAGTATCGTTGAGAACCTTTTGGTGAGTTTACGTAACTCAGAAACAGTTTCTTTTCCCATTGCAGAAGGAATTTAATTGCAGCTATTTCAGTAAATACTTAGAACAGCAGAGATTTGTCTCTCATAAGCTTACCAATCAATCTGAGTGCCCACGTTGCGGACGCGATTGCTGATCAAATCGTCCACATAAAATATAATTGTATCGGCTTTTATCTCCATATTGTCAATCTAAACATAAATGAAATTGTATGTTGTCTTGTGGCGGAAAGCCAAAGCATGAGGCATACAGTTTTAGACGTAGATCTTTAAGCCCCAAGTTTATGCGCTGGGGATACTTTCCTAAGTAGTTCAATACCCCACCACTAACATCCCCCATTCTTGGTATCGAGAGTTTTGGGGGTTCCGTTGAATCACTCCTTCAGGAAAACGGCAAACAAGTGGGTGGACCCATGACATGTTCCCATCACTATAACAACAGACGACAGAGCTGAGAGTGCTGTTTTACCGCACTATAGTTTAATTTCAGGTCCAAATGCAGTTGCTGTCCAAAAAGGGATAAAACTTCAGCTATAGTTGTTTGCAAACGGATTACTTTTCGTCTAGCGCAAAAAAATGATCCCGTCTGTATGTAAACATGATTACTGCTTTCAGTGATCTTCTCATGATGAGAGGAGGATCTCCAGAGCTCTTTCTGGTACTCCACATTCTTTATAGGATTTTCATGACAACCTGCAAACCATGAGGTAAAGTTGTTATTAAGAGGGTGTACAGCACCAGACACTGGGGTGTTAACAATTACACATTCTATTGGAATAATCATTGGTTCCTCTATTAAATATGCAGCCCATTTTTGGGACCATGATTGAGTGGGCCAATTGTGTAACACAATATCCCTTCCGCCTGGTCGAACTCAATTTTTTGCAGACATTACCACCAGACAAAATGGTGGAAAAGCATAAAAATAAAATCCTTACAGTTGTCAAAAGGCATAGACTGACTCTGCGTCTGGGTCAGGCTTCCACAATACATATCTGGGAAGTTGTGTATTTATCGACTTGGCAAATAGATCGATCTCTGAGTGCCAACTGATGGACAAATTTTTGTAAATTACTCCGTATTTAACTTCACCTGTGTGTTCCTCAAATTTTTCTGGACTTATAATCGGCGATGTATTATGTAACCCTGGCAAGTCGTTCTACTTGATCACCAAATACCCCTTTAAATACCACTATTCGCCTCCCCCCCCCCCAAAATCAATTATGCCATTTCATTGCAAATGAAGACTTGGTTCCCCCAATGTTGGTTATATAGGCCACTGCAGTGGTGTTATCGATTCTTAGCCTTACATGCAGATTTTTCATGTTTACAGAAATGATTTCAGGCTAAGAATGAAGCCACAGTGTCGAAGGTAGTTGATTTCACTTTTGATTCTTGCTCTAATCATTTCTTCATGGTTCCATCTGCCCCATTGGGTTGGTGTCAGTAGCCCCCAAACAACACCAGAGGCATCAGGTCTATTCTCAACTGTGGTCTACCTTTATCAATAGTATAGGGTAGTATGATAAATCCAACTTATCAATCCACCATGTTAATTCAGATTGGCTGCACTGATAAAATTTTTCTATCAAAAATGCCAAGTTGACTTTTCAATGTCGTTTTTTCTTTTCTCCAGCTCCGGTAATTTAACGACACATATTCCATGCTGGTAGTGCAGCCAACACTAATGTGCCAATACCAGTGGCAACAAATCTATGCTAGGATGTTTGTATCTCATAAGTGTTGGCACACCAAATTAGGTCTTCCTTTTTGTGTACTGGCAATTCTACTATCATCTTATTGAGTGATCATGAATCCCCAAAATTCCATTCCTGCATGGGGTAATTACGATTTTCGGGGTGGATAGTAAACCCCAGATCTGTCAAAACTGTGCAGTAAGTTAGCTGCTATTTCTGTTTTTTCTTTTGATTTAGGACAGTATCAGTGAATCGTCGATCTATCCCATAATCGCTGTGTCCTAGGGCGTTATTTTGGCAAAAGGTGGTTTGGTATATTTGTAAATATTCTTGGCCCTGATGTTAGGCCATTTGGTAGTACACAAATTGTGGTGTACAATTGACCATTCCAGAAACATTGAGATTACTTTCTATGCTCATTGCTATAGGTAAATGATCATATGCATCTCGAAGGTCAATTGAGGCCATAAAGCAATTTTTTGTCCACAAAGTGTCAAAGCTGTTTCAATGTGTCCATTTTGAAATGATGATATATCAACTATGTGAATCAGATCCGAAAGGTCCAGAATTATTCGGAAAACCACCATTTTTCTTTGGCTTGTTAAAATATGTTCGAATAAATGCCTTTTTTTTTTTTTTCTGGATATGATTTTTCAATAACACTTTTATGCATAGGTCTTTTGACTTCTGTATTCACAGCTTGTATTTCATCAGGTCTTAATCTGTATGGAAATGGCTTTCTCACTTGAACTGGCGGGCTTCCTGAAATTTAATTTTACCCCGAAATTGCCGTAAAATTGTGTATGATAGATGTGATTTTTCCATGCTTCAATATGGGTTTTCATTGACCTTGAGCGCAAAATTCATAATCAACATAGTACTGGGCCTAGGCTACGACCACCAAGAAATTTCCGAACTACCTACCTCTTGAGGTTCCTCTTTATTCTTTACAATTCTTTTGATGTGGCGTTGGTCTTGTGATTGACCTGATGAACTGGTTCCTTTCCCCTTCCCTTTTGGAGAAAAGTTTCTGGAACTGCTGTGGAGGCATGCCCCGATTCTGGCCTAAAAAAGGTCTGAAATTGGGGTTTGTTCTTTCTTGCAATCCTACCTGCCATATGATATGCATTCTTTGGGTAGGGCACTTGTTTCTGACAAACGACCTTTAGGGTTGACGCATAACCTCCTGAGGCTTCTGTTGTTCATCAAGATCTTTGACTGTTGGCAAGTCATCTCAAAAAGCCATCAGTAGGTTTAACTGACGGTTTGCAAAGGTGCCTAGCGGAAGTTTATCTCGGGTTGTAATGAGCTTCCTGCGAGGTTATTGATCTCAAAGTGAGCAGGGCAGCATTGCTAGACCCACAGCTTGTCTGTGTGTTGCCCACTTGCTCTTTGCAAGGCTGTTTGCTTTTAACCAGGGGCGTGACGCCTTTGGATCTTAGGTCCCTGGACCAGTGCATTGGTAAGGTTACTCCAAATGATAGGGGAACTTAGGCAAAGTAGTGTTTTACAATTATTTGGTCTTGGGTGTCTCTCATATGCCTCCACTTGTGCTTTTTCTCATTCCACACCATAAGATACTCCAACTCAAGAGCCACACTAATTCCCTCTAGTGGTTGCCCCACCTCTGCTGGGGCCACAACGCTTGGCAAAATCCAAGGTTTTGCTTCAGAGGATGACGTATCATCCGCAACTTGTTGAAGGCTTATTATTCCCATTAGTGGGTAATCCAGCCTATTGCATATGCCTGAGTAGGTTGTGCATTCTGCGTGACTTCCGCTTCCTCAGTATCATCCTGGAAAACGAATGCGGGTTGAATTTGCGCAATACAATCTTGCGGTGCTGAGTCTGAGACTGCGATGGAATGTCTATGGGTCCATCAATTCTGAATCCCCATCCATCTGAACCTGGCAGATATCGTTATTTACACCACGGGTTAACATGTCACATCAGATGTTCATATCATTGTTGTTCATGTTGAGCTTGCAGCATGCCTGTTCTTAGTCAATTCTTCGCATGGAAGAGTTAATCAGATTTTCCCGATGCTTTGCAACGTCGACGGGTCGAAGTTTGCCTTCTTGAATGGCGGTTTGTGATTTCACGGTTTTTGGCTCCTTTGACGGAGCTTATCCGAGGGACTTGTTCCAGTCCAGGTCACTTTGACTTGGTCTTGGCTTTCCGAATTCGACGCTCTGGCAGTCTGCAGAACTTACTGATGTTCAGGGCGTCTCCTTATCACCACTTTTCTCCATTGGGAGCTGATTTGTGGCGAAAAAAATATCGCAAAATACGATGTTTCGTCTCACGAAACTTTATTTAACCTCCAAGTAGGAAATGTTCCAAGATCGGCGGTATTTCGCACAAATTTTTTCGGATTTTCCGATAAATTTTCACCAGCGGTTCCGCTGGACGCATAGACGTTCTGACCACGCATGCGCAGACGGGATCTCGTTAGCTCGACCGTATTACGAGATAACATTTCAATGTGCCAAGCATGAGTTTCAATACAACATTTCAACATGAAGAAAATTAAGCCTCACAGGAAACCTGTTCATTGTTTACAATGCTGTGCGAGTTGTGTCTTGCACATCGCATCATTCGACCCCCGCTTTGTACGAGATTGTACTGTGCTCACTTGGTCTACACGCGTGGAACAAAGCTCCAAGTCTTTATTTACGTGTAAGACCCAATTATTAGACTATCATTTGGGGCAACGTGGGTGCTAGACTTATATGGTACTGCATAGGCACTAAGATCACCCTTCCCCGCGGGCCTACTAATAGGGGAAGTGACTTGGATCAGAAAATAAATTATCAGAATTTTAGTATGATTTCAATCTTAATAAATGTACTTATTATAAACGCACTCGGACTTCAACAGAATCAAAATTCAAATACATCCAACAGCACAAAAAGCAAGAGAAGCGCGATAAGTTACCGAATCGACACCGTGCAAAGCATGCAAACCGGCAGAGAAATCTCTCAAACAAAATTAGAGGTGTAGCCACCACAATAGCTAGAGGGAAAAAAAACCCCATTGGTGCTGAACAGCAAGTTTTAATTCAATTTTGAAACAAAAGTGCAATCTTACTCGCTAATTAGCAGTTCCTACAAAAAATTATACAGGTGTGGAAACTGCATGCCGTATGTCTGTCAAGACAGTAGTAAGTCCTGCAGACCGTCATACCTGTGGTTGGTGGTTTGGGCATACCGTAGCGAGAAAATATTGCGAATTGTGGTTGAAGGACGACGAACTGGCCAAATAAAAACAAACTTTTTAGACATACTAGGGTATTATTCGTTTATTTCGGCCGATTTTGGTGTAACTTTTATCCATTTTTGTGATTTACCTTTAAATTTCTTTTGATTTTTTGGTTTTCCGTCAAGATTTAAAAAAAAAAAACTTTTTCCAACCCAAAAAAAAAGTAAAAGGCCGGAAAGATGGTATACAGTCGGGTGGACAAGACAATCAATGAATTTTTTTGGCCTTATCCCCCTTTGCACTTTAAACACCCACGACCAATTGAATCATCAATATATCATTCCAAACTGTAAACTTCCACTTCAACCAATTTCGACCCTTTGTTAGCTATGCTATTACCCATTAAACTTAAACAACTCCAAACTTATTTACCCTCTAAGCCCAGACCACACATAAAAAAAAAGTAAGTGAACCGTAGGCTACCTCTCCAAATTGATGATAGAATGGACCAATTGAGGTCCTTGTCCTGCTGAGCAGACTTCTGTGATCCAGCCACAGCGAGTCAGAGCCTGGTTGTTCCATTGAATCGGACTCCTTGCATGCTGTATTATCAGTATTGGATCTGAAGCGGAGCTATTGAAGGCCAAACCAAATAATAGGGTGCATTTATATTTAGGATTCCTGTCAATAAGTTTAATATAAGTAATCTAACATGTCTTTGAAACATGTAATTCTTTTATCAATTTGAGCTCTTAAAATACTTAAAGGGGGATGACACGATTACAGTTCATAAATTCTTCATCTTTGATATTTTTACAATGGCCTCACCCCAAACCCCATCTGTAAAGTTCGCGCTGATAAAGGCCTGTTTTCACCACGCTGACCAAACATCTCCTACCGTCATCACCCCACCTCTATATCCATTTTACACCGACTTCTACCCCACACCTTAATTAATAATATTCCCCTTATCCTCACCAATAAACACCCAACCCTTACCCACAAAACCTCCGACCACCTCGCCCCCATCGTCAAAATTCGCCCCCACTGCGTACTAGGCATCATCCACTCAAACCCAAACCCCTAATCCGCACGTCAATGCACATAGAGTTCAATTTTACTCTCCACGTTTCTGAAATTATATCTCATAACCTCACGACTTGAGTAAATTTACCCACTTTCAACAACTATTTACCATACCACTTATTCTCAACCGCGCTCATTTATTTCTACCCCACCAAATGATGATAAGGGTGTGCAGACTTATCATGGTATGCATAGGAACTAAGATCACCACTCCCCCGGGCATACTCATCTGGGGAAGTGACTTTGGATATAAGAAAATCAAACTTATCGATTTTTTTATGATTCAATTTAATAAAATTGTACTTATTAGAAACGCACTCGGACTCAACAGAATCAAAATTCAAATACATCAACAGAACACAAAAATGCCAGAGACCGCGCCGCCGATAGTTACGAATTCTGCACCGCTTGCACAGCATGCAACCGGCAGGGAAGAGAAATCCCCTCAAACACAAAATTAGAGTTTGTAGCCACCAAAATAGATAGAGAAACAACCCCATGTTGCTGAACATCAAGTTTTACTTCAATTTTGAAAACAAAAGTGCAATCTTACTCGCTAGAATTTAGCAGTTCCATACAAAATTATACAGCGTGTGGAACATGCATGCCGTTATGGTTGTTCAACAGACCGTAAGTACAGATCAATGAAGGACCGTCATACACTGTGGTTGGTGGTCTTGGGGCATTGCCGCTAGCGAGGAAGAAAATATTGCGAATTGTGCTGAAAGGACGGGACGAACTCGAACTGGCCCATCACATACTTTTAGACATACTGATATATTGTTTATTTCGGCGATTTTTGTGCACTTTTTATCCATTTTTGTGATTTAATTTTTTAAATTTTTTGATTTTTTGGTTTTCCTCAAGAATTAAAAAAAAAAAAACTTTTTCAAAAAAAAAGTTAAAAGGCCGGGACGATGGTATACAGTCGGGTGGACAAGGACCCAATCAAAGAATTTTTTTGGCCTTATCGTTGCCACTTTAGAACCCCAAGACCCAATGATGAATTCCATCAATATAATCATGTCCCAATACTGTAACTTTCACTTTCAACAATTCCTGACCTGTAGCTAGTATAACCATTTTAAACTAACCAAACTCCCTCAAACTGTACTCTACCCTGCTAAGCCAGACCCCACATCAATTAGTGACCCGTCTGTACCTTCAAATTTGGTGTTAGAATTGGACCACATTGATGTGTCCTTTCCTGCTGAGCAGACTTCTGTGATCCAGCCACAGCGAGGGCAGAAGCCTTTGTGTTCCATTGAAATCTGTATATTTGCATGCCGGTATCTATCAGTATTGGATCTGCAGAGGAGATACTTGAAGCCAAACCCAAAATATGGTGATGATTTTTAGATAGATTTCATTGTTCAATAAGTTTAGATATAATTAATCCTAACAACTGTCTTTGAAACATGTAATTCTTTTTATCATATTTGAGCTACTTAAAAATACATTAAAGAGGGGATTGACCCGATTAAAGTTCATAAAATGTTCCATCTTGATATAATGGCCTTCACCCCAAAACACCATCTGTAAAATAACTATTTGTACTACTGAAATAAAAACATTAAAAAAAAAGCTAAAAATTGATTTTGTTAATCCCCTAGAGTACTGTTGTAAAAATCAATAGTGGTCGACCAAATGGGCATATTTTCGCTCACAATATCCAAACCCAGCCCTAAGATTTCAAAGGGTAAGTAAATGAGGAAAAATAGCTCAGATTTCTTCCTGATACCCAAAATTGTGACCACTGCAGTAAAATCTGGGTCCCTGGAGCGAGGATATTAGCGATCGGGACAATGGACCTTTAATGTTACATGTAACACTGTAGTTAATCAGGACATAACTTGATTAATATCATATGATCTTTAAAAAATCCTACTATGTATCTATTTTTTTTTTATGTCTCTCGTGTCGGATTTTCACAAGGCATGCAAAATTTGCTTTTCCATATGGATTGGTATAGCATGTTCTTAGGTATATCTATGTATACTTTAATTTTTTTCTACTTAAGTTACGTGATATTTTACCAACTTTCAATTCATTAAATATTATCCCTTCCTTTAACTATTTAATTTGTTATTTTTACAATCTCAACTACGCATACTAAATGATGGTTCCACTGGCATATTTTCTCATCCTTTACACTGCGCTTATCCACTTTGGCATTCCTATGCCTCTGCCGTCTTTAAGGAGCTATCAATTTATTCTAATGTGACTATTTATGCAACTGGAGCCATATTATTGTAACAATAAGTTAATTACCGTTATTTTTCCTCTTGTGTTTAGGTCATCGTTCAAATTCATTCACCCAATATTGATTTGGCCAGCATCTGTACGTAATATGTTTTCAATTTATTAATGTAACTTTGCCCGTACTTACCATGTTAGGACTTTTGCTGTGTTTTCTTGTACATGCTTCTCTCTATAGCCACTTATCTCGGTTTTAATCCATAACAAAAGTTCTCTCCTTTAGTATAGTCTAAATGTTGTTTTCTGTTCGTATTGCTTGAAGTGTCTAAAGGGAAAACATAATATAATTGTGCTATCGTAATAATTTACTCCATTTTGAAATGCGCAGGCGTAAATCCTGTACTGATCAGAACTGGTATTGCAAGAATTGCTTGGTTCCTCGCTTCCCTTCACCTACTTGTAGATAATGAGAACTTATCCACGATTTAAATAGCTTCTATATGACCGACTTTATTGACTCTAATCAAGCTTATTTCACTAATACATCAATCCATTGTCTAAACAAAACCGATGACGATAATAAAAACATCCAATGAAATGCATGATATTCCACTAGCCAATGAGGCCTGTAATTATATTTTAGTGATATTTAACAAACTTATAAAAAATTAAAGATTCCAACTTAGTATAATACATTTCATCTCCCGCAGCCTTGATAAACATTTAGAACCCATTACCGAATACTTAAAAAACACTATCACAATTTCCATATTAGTATTATTGTGAAACATGGTTCGCGGATAAAACGAAAACACCTCCCCTGCCACATTGATGGTTATAACTAGTTCGGGATGATAGAGATTTAGGAGGAGGCGGCGTCGCACTATTGTTTCTGCCTGAAAAGCAATATAAAATCGTCATGACTTAAATTTGCCTCTAATACTAACTACGAATCTTTGTTCATGAAATAGACCCAACTTGATGTAAACAATAATACTCTCGGTTATTTATCGACAACCTGACGCTTCTGCGTATCCATTACAATGATAACTTAAGGAAATCTATTAACTAACAATAACGAACGTAAAGTGCTTTTATCTGTGGGTGACTTACCAAATTTTGATCTTTTAAACAATTCTCGCACCATACCACAAATGAATTTATTAACAATTTTATTCTGCGTCATTGTATCCCCTGATCGATAACCAAGGTGTACCACTAAATATTATTTTAATTGATAATCTATTTAATACTACTCTGATAACAAAAAATTCCAGGATTTTATTCAACGTATTATCATTGCTCATTTCCCTGTTTTTCAGATTCTAAATACTAAAAAATACAACAATTTAATTCTAAATTAATCCATTTATCACGACTCGCAAAATCGATAGATAATTATGCCTTAATTGGAAAGAATTAAGGCAACTAAACTGGAATGTGTAACAAACTGTGATTCTGACAGACGATTTACAACCTATTATATAAATTTTCAATCTTATATGATAAACACTTACCTAAAGTTCAAACAAGAAAATAAAGTAAAGAGGCTAAAACGTGGTCAACCAATGGCTCATAAAGTCAATAAATCTAGAAACAATTATACAAAAATTATCTTAACACCCAACGATGAAAAAAATAAATATATTCCTTTATAGGAATAAATTACGACTATCAAAATGTCGACCGCAAAACCTACTTCACAAATAAATTTTAATCTTATAAAAACAATATTAAAAACACGTGGAAAAACTATTAAAACATCCTGGCAAACAAATAAAAACTCCATCAAATTTTATTGCTGGTCTACAAACGGTTTCTGATCCAAGGATATGCGGAGAGTTCAACAATCTTGCTGAATTGGCCCTAAATTAAGCTAGTAGATTCATTCGTCATCCAGCTCCTATGATTTCCTAAAAGCACCCTTTGAAAAGTCAGTATTCTTCAATCCAACATCACCAAAGGAACACCTAGTATTATCTCCACTTTAGGACTGTAGTAAGCAGTCCCTGGTTTTGATGAAATAAGGTCCGCCGTAGTAAAGAAATTTAACCCCTCATCTGTTACCCACTTCCCTGTCTTTAATCTTCCATTTTTACTGGGTTTTCCCTGCTGGATTGAAAGGCTGCTAAAGTTATGCCAGTCTTCAAGAAGGATGATCCGCCTTATCTTTTCCAATTACCGCCTATTTCATTCTACCGTGTTCTCTAAAATCTTGAACGCATGATTACAATAGGCTTGACAAATTCCTCTCTTCCCAAATGATCTGCCCCCAAATCAATAGGTTAGGAAACAGCATTCCACATGACCGGCTCTTTTTTCTTGAACTGACCAAAATCTTTCGCTCTCTCAAGTGATCATCATACCATTGAGTATTTTCTGATCTATCAAGGCGTTCGACACCCATTTATCATTCTATTCTCCTAACCAAGCTCTCCCCCAATCGGATACGCGGGAACTCCCTTAACGTCTCAAGACTACCGTTCCAATCGTCACAATTACCTGTTTTTGATAAATCATCCTTGGTCGTTCTACGTCAATGCGGGGTTCATCAAGGCTCTTACTTTGTCCTCTTCTTTTCTTATTTTGTGATGATATTCCTCATTCATCTGACCTTCTCTATTTTGTCCTTTTTGCAGATGACAACAACACGTTCTATTCCAATCCCAAACTAGATACCCTAATTAAACACGTAACACGAAATGCGTCATTGTCACAAAATTGGTTTAAAGTAAGTAAGATTCACTCAATGTTAAAAAAACAACGTACATCACTTCTACAAGAAGTCCAAACCAACCTCCTAAAATGACATACAAAATGATAATACTAAAATAAATCAACACAACTAACACCCATTCTTAGGAGTTGTAATGACACACATTGAATTGAAAGACCATATTTCCAAGATCACAAACCAAGTCATCTAGAGTAATTGAGTTCATAAAAAGACTTAAACACACTACCACCTAATATCTTGTTCACTTTATATAAAACTCTGATTCTTCCATATATTCCTTACAGTAATATTTGCTTGGGAAAAAACATCGACATTACACTCAATCCATCACACTGTCCCTGGAAACTCAACTAATCCACCCATTTGAGACTATTTAAAAATTCAAAACAGAAATCCGTATTTGCACTGGTCTCACTATTTATCTCATACCAAGCCATTATTCCATATTAAAAACCTTAACATATTTCGATATAAATAAAAACTTCAAAACAGCATTTCATGCACCGCTAGTTAATTAATAACTTCCAAAATTCATTTGACATTTTTGCTTTAAACACAAAGACATCCATAATTATAACACAAGACATGCAAGCAAAGTTATTCAATTTAAGCGACTTTGAATTTAACTAAAACTAATTTAAAAACTCCGCGTTCCTAGGATCTGGAATTCGCTTGACCTAAACTTACAATCAATCAAAAATATGCCAATATTAGTTTAAACAAATCTTAAATTCAATTATATCTAAATACTAATATGCACATTTTTTTTTTTTTAATTTTATAATGTTAAGATATTTTATCAAAATATTCTACCTGACTGTTAATCAGGGAACGTTCCTAGTGTTTGTACAGGTTAAACACTTAATTATCATTCATTAATTCATTTCGGGACGACGAGGAACAATTCTCAATTTATAGCACTCGTATCATCTGTAGGCCCAAGTCGTTGCATATTCTTTTTTTTTTTCACAGATAGCCACATAGCTTTGCAATCTTTACTTATGTTTTGACCCTTATGTTATCTTTACATCAATGGGATTCACTCATGTTACCCCTTGTCCTGTCCTGTTTGTTCTGTCTTGTTTTATCTGTCTTGTTTGTCCGTTCTGTTTGTCGCACCCTGCTGGCTCACCAATAAGTTCTATCTCCCAATGGGTGGGGGGTCAATCCTAAAGGTCACTTGATCTTAATGGCCTCTCCCCACACCCATCTCCTCCATTTTTTTTCTTACTATGATATTATATAAGCGATATCCCAATGATTTAACACCTAATCTAATTCCGCCTTTGTTCTGTATGCTAATATCATAAGGATACTATTTTGACTTCATTAGCCCAATTTGCGTATATGTCAATTGCTTTAAACCATTGTATTTTAATTTAATATTCATTAATTGTTTTACTTTGTTTTCTTAAACACTGAAGACTGTGGTGAGAATAAAATGGAACTTGAAAATGAACTGAAAATAATTATGCATGCATTAAGGCTCACTGAACCACTTTCTGAACCATAAGAAAATTGTCACTGTTTTACCAATATAAACAACAGCCTGATCTTATTTTATATTCATATACTTCACTTTAAAATTCACAACTTAATTCCTATTTTCATGCTTCATTATCTGTGCACGTCATGTAAGCAGACAGCTAGCGTGGGACAGTTTTAAGGTTCTAGTCAACCATGGAATACAGTGTACCAGTCATACCTGGATTTGTATTGCTCCGGTCACATTGGTCAAGCAATACAAAGCCAGCTTGGACTGAAACAAATCAAGTCAATACTCATAATATCAGAGGGATTACACCAAACGTGTCTGTAAAGCGGCACTGGCCACATTTTCAGAAAATAGAAATTTCTTTCAATTTGCTCGCAAATGATAGTCTAGGCCATTGGAAGAAAGAGACAATTGTACACATAAAAATAGCAAAACGATGGGGAATTAATAAGCGGCTAAACACATCAGAACTTTTGTCTATTACATGAATACCAGACTCGTACTAATTGAATTAAACCAAAAGGTCACAGACCGGTGAAACAAGGTGCATGCTGTGAGAATCAAAGCTAGCGTGTTTATTCTTGTTACACGCCATTTCTGCGTCGTCAGCGGCCATTAATTATAAAATCCTTATGTTTAACCATAAGCGCGCTGATTTGGGCTTAATAATTAAGGCGATGGCTATGTATATTAAAGCTTAGAACCGCCAAAACGATCAATCTAGAGACATATTTGCGAATGGGGCCTGTGTTCTTATCCGTGATACATCAGTGATAATATCAATCAGTTAAAAAGACTGGTTTTTGTTACCGGCACGTGTACATTTGACCCAAATAGATTATGCTGTCTTTGGGAAATGATAATTCCGGGTCAGTGATCAAACTCCTCCATTGGTAAAGTACCGATTTTTACAGACTTGACCATTTGATATGCTAAATACTGACAGAAAACATCACTATAGTCGCCGTCACAATTCCTTTGAAATAGGCATCGACACTCATGCGCGAGAGTTGCTGCGTGTAAAGCGCATCTATGCATTTCTTTGAACGTGTCATGGTCTGCTGGCAGGGAATCGCTGCGTAGTCTTATGCAGACAAAAAGGAATACGACGAGAGTATGTACAGTTATCTTTGGTCACCTCAAGTGTGGACTTTAAGTTAGGAAGTAGTCATTATTTACGCTGGGTTGGAGAATTCAACTGTTTTTTCGGCAAAAAAAATGTGGAGTTCCCCTTCTTCCATTTAAAAATTTTGCTTGCACTTCCCCTGAATTTACAAAATGATAACAAGTTAGTTCCCCCTCTCACTTACTCATTTTTTTCATATTCCCTCAAATCCCCCCCCCAGCATAAATAATGACTCCCCCTAAGACAACCCCCCACCTTCACTCCTAGGTAATTACACACTTTTCCCTGGATGTCAGAGAGGTGATCTCGCCATTAATCATGACAAAGGAAGCAGTTTGCCATCCAGGAGACCACTCACATTGACACACGCTGGAAACCCTTCAGGTCTTGCCCCAGATCCGATTACCCTAACTGAACTACTATTACAGCACCTAGGAATACAAATCAGGAAAAGTATTTTGAAAATTAACCCGTAAGTCTGGATTACTTTGATTGTCTGTCGTGTGTTGTCAGTGTCAAGTGAATTTTAATAACAATTTGTCAAACCCACATGGTATTGTTATCTTCAGGAATATATCACTTTCCAAGTATTATATATGCCAAGGAATCTTTTGAAATCAGCCAAAAAAAATTGTTTTCGAAGCATTCTGAACATGTGCTTAATCTTACACACTTGCATTTGAAAAAAAGTATCTCTAATAAAGTCAAACAGGTCACTCATAGCTATAAAGTATTATTTAGTCTTAATATAAGTAATCACGTTTACCCTGCCGAAGTAAGATGGAAAAAATCGTTGTAGCTTATAACCAGATTGAATGGCGATATCTCATATTACGTCGTACTGGCGAGTTAACATGGTATTACGTCGATGCAGCACCCAAGGTCGCCGCCCAAAGAAATCTCTACCATCGCGGTCGTCGCCTTTCATGCGAAGCCTACGAACCATTGCGAACCACACGGACACATTACCGCATGCGCAGGCTCATATTCAAGCGGTGTACGTGATCGGCGTGATTCTCATAAACATTTTCTCATAAGGAAGAAGAGCGGTGCTTGTGTTTCAAGCCGGACGGGGTTTCAAGTTGTTTTATCCATTACATAAATGGTCAGTGTAATTTTGTATTTAATATGGTCGGCAACGGCCTCCCAACTGCCTCCAGGATACGGTTGGCACTGTTGTTGTGCATATTATATAACCAACACACCTCCATTGTCGTGGTTTTATTTAATGAAAACAAAGTTCAGTAGAATTCATTGTAAACTACTATTAAACTTCGGAGGAGTTGGCCCTCTTTTCATTTGTTGTGTTCATTTGTGCGATGTTCTTCTCTGTGTATATTTATGTGGATGCACTGCTGGATGTGTGTGTTGTGTGCCGCTGTAAAAAAGGTATTCCAATAAATAATATTCCGGGACACGGGGATATCATGTTACTTCCGTTTGTGTTTAATCACTTTGAAGCCTGTTATAATTATCTATTTGACATTTTACATGTTAAATTCAGTAAAATCGTCTCAATTCATATAAATATGGACTGTTAAATTTGTGGAGTATGACTAACATGTACTAGCAATAGGCCTACTAGTACTAGGATAGGACAGGGACAAAATTTGCAAACGATACTGATTTGCATCAAAATGCGGCCAGGACTGGGAGTCTTGCGTTCACTCGTTATTCTATTAAGCTGGCTATCACGTATTGACACATCGGGCCCGGGCCCGAGGTTGCTCAGGATGTCCTCCTGGTATTTTCGCTATGATAGCCCTGTTATCTACGCTGATTAGGAGGTATAGGTACGAACGACGATCGAACGAGCTAGGGCCCGGGATAGAGAGGCAATTACGGAAGACGGCGTGGTGGCCAGAATGGTCGGATGTTCGGTTAAACTCTTGTATGCAGTTAAATGATAAGGGTACTAACTACAGTTTCTAGTTTAATTAAATAGCATGGACAAAATAAAAAGAGTCTAAACATTGGGAAGCCAAAATGGGGGCTCGGCGTAGTCCTATGCTACCATGATGGGTTGTGTTTTTGCAAATTCCAGTATATCGAAGGGTGGCTTATATATAAGAAAAAAAATATTTACCTCATTGACCTATTGATTCAGTTGTATAAACTTTATGTTCAACAGCCAAATGCCTCAGTAGACTGAACGACGGTCGGTGAATTACCTACGCAGTATGAAAATGTCTGTTTTCTAAGCTAAAGACATTTGAAAATAGATGAGCTAAAAAATGCACTAAAATTTAGGTATACGGGGGTTAATGAGGTATATAGGGAAACTGAATTTTCCCTGTGGAAAAATCGAATAGACGTTTTGGTTTGTGTTTTTTTTTTGGGCAGAAAACATGTATCAAACTGCGACAAATTTGTAAAAATATAGGTGTTGACCATAATTAAAGAAACAAATTCTGCCTTTCTGCTGCCATAGAACAACTGAGATATATAAATATCGATCACTCTCACCGAGCCGAAAAAAAAGTAACGATGATGTTAATCACGATAGGATCGGATTGAGTTTACAGATCATATTTCAAAATATTTTGTAGTGAAATTTCCCATTGTAGGCCAATAGTAGCATTATTAAACGATTTATAATTATCGACCACATGGGGCTGGCGAGGGGAGTGATCCATTATTCGTTTCAATAGTAAACCCGTCTTAAATCATCGGCGGCGGCGGCGGGCTTCTTTAGTTAGTTTTTAGGGCTTACGCGGTACCGTTTGTGAAGTGAATGCATATAGTTTGGGTATCTAAGTTGAGGTGACGTCACTGCGACTTTTATGTTGAGGCACCATGAATCGCCCGCATGCATGGAACTCAGAATGATACGCACGCGAATAAACGCGGCACGATCGAGACGTTAGTTGGGGAATGCAAAGACGCATAATGACGTCACTTCTACTTTAGATGAGACAAAGTATTAGAGCCAAATGATGGAAAATGCCACGGGAAAATGTCGAAATTAAATGTCTTTCCAATTGAATACACCGAGCTAGCATTTACTGGCCCTTACAATCATCTAATGTTTGTGCTTTACAAAAAAAAAAAGCCAGGGGGATTTCAGGATCACATGACCCTATGAGGTGAACTTCCAAAAACGTGGTGTTGTGTGTATGACGGGCTGGTCGGACACCGAACCGACCAGTATAATTGTTGCATACGTTGTTTTCAGTTTATCTCCAAATCAATCATGGCACGCATGTCGAACGTGTATGAGTCATATTGAAAATACGAGGTCTTTGGTTAAAAATTAAATGGATACAAAACTATAACACATTCCGGCAAATTCAATTTTATTCAGCAATAGGAAGTACAAAATATGTAAAATTGAAGAATTCTTAGCCCCACATCGTATAAAACCCATTAATGTACCTTTTACTAAAACACTCTACTTATGCAAACAAACTTACAACATCATCGACGTAGACATATGCCTACCTGGATTACGGTTGTGTTTTTGCCAAAATTCAGTATATCGAAGGAGTTTTGGCTATATATATAAGGAGAAAAAAAACATTCTAACCTCACTTGGACTAATTGACTTCATTGTATAACTTATGGTCAAACCATGCCGAATGCCTATGACGACTTGATAGCGAGGTTCGGAGTGAATACATACGCAGGATGAAAATTGTATGTTTCTAAGCTAACGCATGTGAAAATAGATAAGCGAAAAACATGCACTAGACTTGGGCTATCCGGGGTAATGAGGGATATAGGGAAACTGAATTTCCCTTTTTTGGAAAAATCGAGGAACGTTTTTTTGTTTTGTTGTTTGTTTTTTTTTTTTTTGCAGAAATGTTATCAAATCGCGAAACAATTTGTAAATATAGGTGTTGACCATTAATTAAAAGAAACAAATTATGCTTTCTTTTATGCTGCCGTATAACAACATGAGATATATAAAGATAGACAATCGCACCGAGCCGAAAAATATAGTAACGATGATGTTAAATCACGCTATGCATCGCATTGCAGTAATACAGATTCATATTCAAAATTATTTTGTACGTGAATTCACCTTTGCTCGGCCAAGTAGCATTATTTATTTAACGATTTTATAATATCGACCACATGGCTGGGAGTGGAGTGGACCTTATTTCGGTTCCATGTAACCGTCTAAATCATCGCGGCGGCGGCTCTTTAGTAGTTTTTTAGGGCTTTATACGCGCGGTATCTATTTTTTCTTATTGGGGGCGGTACCGTTTGTGCAAGGAAATGCCTATAGTTTGTGTCATCTTAAGTTGAAGGTGAATGTACTGCGATCTATTATGTTGCGCACCCATGATCGCTTCTCGATGATGGATCAGAGGCAGATCGCACGCGAAGAAAGGCGGCACGATAGAGACGTTAAGTGGAATGCAAAGACGCCATAATGACGTCACCATTCTATTAGATGAGACAAAGTATAGAGGCAAAATGAGGAAAAATGCCCGGGAAAATAGTCGAAGTAACTTGTCTTTCATGAATACACCGAGATAGCATTTCTTGCGCTACAATCCTGCTATTTAGCCGGCTTTACAAAGGCCAGGGGATTTCAGGGATCACATGGCCCTATGAGGTAAACCTTCCAAAAACTGGCTGTTGTGTATTTGACGGGCCCTTGTAGGACACCGCACCGACAAAGTAGAATTGTATGCATACGTTGTTTTTCAGCTTTATCTCCATAATCCATCATTGCACGCATGTCGATGAAACGTGTATGAGTAATATGGAAATAACTATGCGGCTGCGTACAAATTCAAATGGATACAAAACAACAACATTCCGTCAAATTCAATTGGATTCAGAAATACTGTAATGTACAAAAATCGTAAAATTGACTAGACGTAGCCCCCATCTCTTATAAAACCACCCATTTAATGCTACCCCTTTCTAAACACTATCCTCTCATGACAAAAACAAACTTATCAACTATCACTGACGTAATATAGGCCTACATTTTATACTCATTAAAGTAGTACAGGGTACGTTATGACATGCTGAGTGATACTCAAATTCGTTTGTCTAAAAGCCGCCACTTTAGGTTGCACTTTCCTGTTTTTATAATTTTTTAGGTTTTTTCTTTTTTTAATTTAATTCAACATATTTATAGGCCTGTACTTTAATAAAATCTGGAGATGAGCAAGCGTGCATTCGTTTACCAACGGTTATCGTGCAAACTTCTGCTGCAACTTTTATTTATAATGCACAAGAAAAATGGTTATCAGTTTTAGTGAAGACTAGTTACCGCCACGCGTGCCACTCAGTTTTGTTTTTATTGCCCATAATTTGTTCTATGTAAAAACATGACTAATAACTGCCCAATAATAATGACAGTGCTTAAAATGCTTTAAGATTAAGATCAAAATGGAACTAGCCATTGGAGATAGCCTAGTAGGTATGGGCGTATAAGGCATGGGCACGCTGATAACTTAAAATTATTTCCTTTACCTGTATGTAATGTATTGCCACTGGACCTCGGCTCATAAGTCGAGATTAGGTTAGTATTATGATTTGAACTTATTTTCTTTTAAACTGCCCAAAGTCAAAGAGTGCCGAAAAACACATAGAAACCACTTCAGACTGCGATTTTGAACTGTTGAATGCAGTTTTCCGATAGACGCCAATAGTTTTCACTCGCATTCTGAAGTGGATTTTATAAGGTTGGTAAAAAAAACTGACCCCTGATTGTGTTCGCCATTTGAAATTTTTAAGCAACATATCGCCTATCTAACATATGTGGTATCATCTGCTGAACCGTAGTTCATACCTTTAATTTACTGCAATGATCATTCACATAGGTTATGTATAGACGAACTACAGTCGTTTGAATCAAGAGTCTGTTTGCGCTATGTACCGGATTCAACCGATAAAAGGAACGGCGTTAGCACGCAAATCGGTCCAGAAGGAAAATGGAGGCTGCATTTTATGACTGCAGAATAAATGTGACGTGATTGTTTAAAAAGCTCCCACACAATTCAGTCATAATTTTCCATCGATGCCCTCTTATCGTTCCTACGTCTTAATCACTCATAAAAACCCATTTGAAAAAAATTACCTTGATTGCATACAGGAATCAGTTTTGAGAGGAGTGAAGAATCATCCCTGAAGAACCACACATCGGTGAAACCTTTTGAGGTTATATTTTAAAATCGTCTAGATATTGTAGACAATCATGCACATCTTGAAAAAAGTGTTTCAATAAAACAAACAGGATCTCTGGGTGTACACCTGTCCGATACCTGGACCTATAAAAAATAGGCGTACCCTTCTCATTATATTTGGGGAGTCATTTGTTAAGTTGGCCTGCCTTGTATTCAAATGGGAGTCTGTGGATAGGGGTAAAAGCGACTACCGCCTTCAAAGACTGTAGACTCGGCCTATATTTTTCCGATTGGAATTATCTTGCCCCAGCAAATTAAAGTCATTAAATAGGCTTTCGATGATACCACAATGGTAAGATAGTCGTTTTTAAAATTGAAAATGCGGACGCATCAGGGTCCAAGTTTTTTTTGAATCGCCCTGAGAGTTTGATGTATAACTAGCGAGTATTAATGACATATAACGCAACTTAGTAATTTATTAGCCAAAGAAACCAAATCGTCGTGAGATTTGACCAATGTGCCATCTTTCAAAGACTTTTTGACCAACGGGAACGAAGGGTATTCTTTGGATAAAGGATAAGATTTTAAAGGGATTAGCAATGATGCGCAAGAAAGAAGAACGAAACACATAGCATTATCATCACCGCAAATTAACTATACTTTTTACGGAATCAAATCCGCAAAGTGCGAGTTATCATATAATTTGATGACAAAGTGAAAGGAAGAGCGGATTCCTGGATAGCCTCGATAAAGATTAAAGGGGTAGATGATGAGCAGAGGAGAACGAAACACATGCATGATATAACAGCAAATTTAACCTATACCTTGTTTACGAATCACATCCGCAAAGAGGCCAATCATAATTCTGATTTGACAAAAGTGATAAGGGTATTCTTTGAATCGTAGATAACAAGATTAACAGGGTAGATGAAGAGCAAGGAAAAACGAAACACATAGCATGATCATGACAGCACTTCCACAATACTTTTACCAAGTAAAATCCACACCAGCTTGCTACATAAATAAGGTAATATCATTTAATTCAGATGATAATAGTGTTATTCCATGGAATCTTGGGCTAGCTAGAAAAAAAATTCGAAGGAGTAGACGATGAGCAAAGAACGAAACACATAGCATGATTATCACAGCAATTTACTACAAGTTTTACGATTAATCAAATCACAAAGTGCGACTCATATAATGGAGATTGGCAAAAGTCAGCTTAGGGTATTCTTGGAGTAGATAGATAAAAGATTAAGCCGGGTAGATGTTGAGCAAGGAAGAACGAAACACATAGCATGATCATCCAGCACACACAATACTTACGACAGTAAAAATCCCCAAAGTGCACATGCAAATAGTAATATATTTAATTCAGTGATAATTAGTTTATTCCATGAGTAATCGTTGGAGAGCCTAAAAAAAAGATCGAAAGAGTAGACGATGAGCAAGGAAAAGAACGCAACACAAGCCATGTCCTCACAGCAATTTAACACACCGTTTTACGGGAGTAATCAAATCCACAAGGCGGCGACATCATATAATGCAGATTTGACAAAAGTCATGATTAAGGGTATTCTGCGATCGCCTAGATTAAGATTAAAGGGGTAGATGATGAGCGCAAAGAAAAAAGAAAACAGAGCATGATCATCACATCAATTTAACGTCATACCTTTTACGGAATCAAATCGCAAAGATGCGACATAGTCTAATTCAGATTGACAAAAGTGATATAAGGGTATTCCTTGGATAGCTAGATAAAAGACGAAGGGGTAGACGATGAGCAAGGAAAGACCGAAACACATTGCTGGCAAGTCCGATAATTTTAAAGTTTTCAATTTGATACATACATTTTGACTGCCGAGGTCTTGCTCTCCATTTAATACCTGCTCTGTAAAAAAGCGTTTAGAAATAGGACTGAGATTAAAACACCTGAAGACGCCCACCCTAAACCAAAAAGGTTGACAGTTTACAGATTTGTCAATCGGAACCTGAACACGCCCACACCACAATCTAATATTGTAAGTAGGCTTATCTGTCAGGAACCTGTTGTGTGACTCCCAACACACATTATTGCGTTGCTCATTACAGTAACCACTGCACTCAACATTCGTAAGGGCGTTCTCCGTCTTTCGGAGTTCTATACTCAGCCAGGTTTGCAATTTCTCTAACAGGAAGTGGGGGAAATGAAAGAGCAAGAATGTGGCAACAAAGCATATTTCGAAAAGCTTTACATGTATGGACGTTGGCACAATATGATAGAAAAAACGCTCGCGAGAGGCTTTCTGTGCCAATTTCACGTTGGACTTCCTGGATGGGAAAAGATTTCTGGAGCGAGTACCTTTAATACGTTAAAAATATGATGTAATTGAACAAACTAACGAGCAGATGGATTTTCAAAAATTACAGATATAAATGCAGGAAAACAGAAAATACACAGAATAGGACTATCATGTTTTTTCTCAAAGATTATGAACCTGAACGATTTAGCGAGATGTTCCAAGATCGTTTTGGAGGAGGTGTCGTATGTTTCAGGTTTGATCATTGCCAATAATAGTAATAAGTAACACAAGAGATACGGCATGATAACTCTAACGTGACTAGCGTACGTTAGGTTTATATATGTGCATTGTGATCTGGGTCGTGATCTGGATCCATACGCCTACATGTTAGAAATTTCCCGTAATTTACGGCAAGTTCTGGGCACATCCAGCATTCCCAGACTTTCGTTAAATTTACAGAATCTGTCAATAACGGAACTTTGACAGTAATTGTACAGAAACCTTTGTTTCATATTATGAAAAGTGTGTGGATTTAACAAAGGTCAGTAATTTTAAATTACGGAACGGAAAAAAAATTTCCGGAAAAAAAATAAAAAAAATAAAAAAAATAAAAAAAATAAAAAATTTTTTGATTTTTTTTCTTTTGGATTTTGTTTTCTAAAACACTCGGAAAATTTGTGTTATTACCGAAGATTTCTAACAAGTGTACATCATGCATTAACTAATAAGGTAATTCTTATTTTCGGGGACGGGGCTGGATTTGGCATATGGAAAATACATAAAATCGTGGCCAGTTAAGCCCTTACTGCTTTAGGAATATACACAAAAATCAAAACTGTCATTTTGTTAGTTTCCCCTGGCACCCAGATTCTATGATATGGAATGCATAATAGTATGTTTGTGACACTGTGAAGTCACACGCAAGCGGATCAAAAATTGAATACCGGAGGAGGACACCTCCACATACAATGGGCACAGCCGTGATAAATCTGCTAGGTTTCTTGCGTCTTGTCTAAGCATCGCAGTGGCAAGACAAAGTCATATGACCGACTCCATCCAGTCATCCGCTCCACCCGCTTCTTTGCGGGGTTCCAAGAGCCAACGCGAAAATGGTGCCATTCTCCTCTTGCAACAATGAGTGGCCTCGTAGAGTTCTTCAGAGCCACTCGCTGGGGTTAGAGAGACTGGGAAGTGAGTATTGCGTGTTACATTTTAGTACTTGGACTACTCGTTTCTGGCTTACTCGTCAAACCAGTGAAGTGGTGGCATTACTTATTGGTCTTTCCCGAATATGAAATCGTGCCTAAAAAGTTTCACCCGCCCGAAGAAAAGGTGTCCGTTACTGTAGCGAGTTGTGTTTAAAAACAATGCTGAACATCTGCGTTTCCATCTCACCCTTCCAGCTTAATTTCTTTCCATGTTCCTTAAAAGTTTCGTCGCATGGAGTTCTTTTCGCCTTCCGTCTTCCCTTCTTACCTGTTTGCCGAAGCCATGAAATCATGAGGTGCGCCAAAGGGCTCAACCTAAAAATAAAAAAATTATAATCATATATATTGTAATGAAGATCAGAACGTTCGTGCGCATGATAACAACCTTCATGAAACATGGTTAATCATATGCTAATACCTTGGTTGTGGTTACTGTGCCCCAAGCCCACCCTAGCAATCGATGATTTGGCATATTTAACGGTGCTCCGCAATACGCCCAAACCAAACCCAAAATATAATCAGTCGGAGGACTCCACAGATCCGCTTCCTTCCACCATGTTAAATCAATTATACGCTTACTTATAGAACTCCAGAAACTTGAACACAGCCTTGCGGGAAAAACTTTTCATAATATGCATAATTAAATCTTAATTGGCAAATTTTACACCCAAAAATAATCAGCGTCGAGCACTCATCAATGCGCTCTTTCAACAAGTGACACATCGAATAGCTACCTGAACCCACGATAAATAGTACCACAATATGACAAATGTTGACATTTCTGAGCAAATGACCTTTTTCTTTTACTCTTTTCCCCTCATCAAGGAAGAAAAAGATATGCCCAAATGTTCCAGGGTTCAATTTTAATCACGGACATACATACGGTCGGAGCCCATTTTATAGGCACCTCCCGAACTGTCGTTCGGCATGACATTTGTAAAGCTATGTCTTACCCGATAAGACCCGATCATGGAAGCTTCTGGATTTTTTGTGTTGGACAAAGCCTTGACACGTGATGGTGGATCTGACGTTCAAAAATAAAAATCCAGTATGATTTGATTGCGTCCATAACCGGGCGTATGAACGAGGGCAGAGGATGCCAGATATGCCACAGGATGGTCTGCATGAGGAGGAGAACAATGCAGGAACAATGTGCAATATACGTTGATTAATAACATGTGTTTACGAACATTTACGAGGTACAGGCACATTACCATGTTTACCTGAGTCAGTATTATTTGAGCATCATTTATTCCATGCCAATTTGCATAACTCAGTGGCGAGCGTATATGTTTCACCCCGACCCGTGTGAATATTGGGGAAAGTAAAGGAACAACACTCTAACAACGGTATGGATGATGGACAGGGCCCGTCCAAGTTCATGAGTGATGATTAGCTACTTGCTGAATATATTCGACAACAAAGCATGTAAATTCATTATGTTGACACCGTGCTTTTAATAAGCCTACGATCAGACCCTGCGTGGGAAATCAAATTCTCTTTAAAAACGCAACTCTTTACCGTCTGTGATTGAAATTAATTTGTGATTGTGAATTCTAAAGGCTGACTCAGAGATTTGTTATGGCTTTTGTTATAGTATTCTATGGCACTTAAAGATAGTCAAAGGTAAAAGCTTAAATACGAGTTAGAGATGAATTGGATTCACCGTTTACATGCAGATAAGCATTTATGTATAGAATAACAGTGTCATAGGATACCGTGTATAACAAACTCAGAGATCCGGAATTTTATACAAAGCTGGATTTCTTTATGAAAGACTTCGATTTGACTTAAGTATTTCCATATACGAGAGACAGCATAACAAAAACGTGATTTGTATGAAAATGTATTGCACCTCAGTCGCGTAATCTATGGTCAGTCTTTAATTTGTGTGGCCTGGCAAAATTTGGCATGATTCGGAAAGTCTGCGAAGGTTTTGTCGATGTTGGATTAGAATCATGCATGAAGTATATACGTGATTTACAGTATATTTATAACATATTTAGGTTCTACAATTTCAAGGTACCTTCAGTGACTCCGGGAATTCCCGACATAATCACAAGACTTCGATGGAAAGTTTCTCAGTCCTGGCGACGAGGGTCAAGAAACAGTCTTGTGGAGGGATATTGCCGGGGATTATGTGTGACACCTGAAATCCACTATGCGATCCTCTGGTATTCCCAAGAAGAACTTTAACCCGGCCGGTAGATCCCCTAGTGAGAACCTGTGTGATGTAAGGCTATAACGAGTTCAGCTGTTAAATGAGAACATTCCAAGACAAATTCATTCTACAGACGGTTTAATCTCTGTGTAGGTTGAACATATTTCCCAAGTTTGTCATTTGGCAAACCTTGCAACATCTGATCACTTAACAGCTCTTAACCAATTCCATAACCACGAAAAATACATTCACTTTATACTTCGATCTTCTGTTTTTTTTGTCAAATTGTTTTCAGCAACTACGTAAAAGGTCGCATGAAAGTTTTAAACAAGGAAAGATTATTAGTTTAATTCATTCAAACTGAGCTGGATTATTTCTTGGTAAAAGATTAAGGTGAACAAGTATTCACTTTTTTTTTCAGTCAAATTGCTCAATTACTTGATGATGAATAGCAATCAAATAGACAATATCAAGGCCAAATGAGAGCCGATGAATCACTTGACGGATAAATACCACTGTATGTACCATGATTATATATTGACGATATTAAATCACGCCAAATTTTGCGGAGATGTCTCTCTCCGCCCCGAAAAAGAAAAATAATCATCCGGTATAAATTATAATCACCAAGTGCCATGTATGACTCTTCTTGCGTGCCAAGAACTGAAGAAGGTGCTGGGTAGAGACCCTTCTGACGGAACAGTATATTCGTCGACAACCGTCATCCGCTAATGCCATCTCATCCCTGGCTAGGTAAACGGGCCTTAGCAGCCGTCCCCATTGAACATACAACAACGACATAGGCCAAGTCATGAATTCAACGCCAATTAAAAAAGCCTACTTTTAACAATTAGTAAATTCTAATTTAGTTTTTGGTATACTCCGTCATAATGATGCATCTGCGACAGCGTTGTGGTGAGTTGCGTCGCCGAGATGTCGAACACCGCAATGCACCGCATAACCAGTTAAAGGTGCATTTTCGATGTTATAGCACCTTCTGTTTAGGACCTATGAAAATCATATTCCGAGTTATCGTTCATTTTTCCCCCTGGTTGATGCGGGTGACCTTTTCATTTTTCAGCTTTCATCAGATTTCATGTTGACCCAAAATGTGTGCCGAAATGGAAATAAATGCAGCCGAAGAAAGAAATTTTTCACGAAAGGTAGGGCCGCCAGAAAAAAAAAAAAAACCTGGTTTGGCTTCAGTTATCAAAATCTGTTTTACAAACACAAATATGTTTCCAATTGCATAAATGCGGTGTGTTGACGACGAGTATTATTGAAACTAATGTGAATTATTTGCGCAATCTTTAATTTTTGACGCAGGTATTTGTAGCTCCAAAAAACGATGCGGGCGCGGCTTAACGATATAAACTCCGAATCGACTGCATGCGCATATGGTCGCTAGTATCGTATCCCAAAATGTTATTTCTATTACCGCATTCTTTCCGGTTTGATGTCATGTGTCTATCAGGGACACATGGTCCCATAGGCTACTGTAAAACTGTAATGTACACAATTGCGCGAACTTCTTACAGATGCGATACGAATTGAAAGTAATCTAAAAAGTATGAAAATATTTAGGGCTTAACGCATACCACTGACACATTTCAATGCAATTTGAGTAGGCATATGTTTGATTAACCCCACTAGACCTAACATGTGTCACTCAATTTAGCGAGATATGAGGACATTTCTTACAAAAAACGCACCCCAATATTTTTAAACCAGGCCGCTTTTCATATTTTAGCATTGCTAACCTATAATAAATACAGCACACCTGAATTGATTAAGCCAAAACGGCTTGCTGTATATCTATGCTAAAAAAAAATAAATAACACGATTTAGAACTTCGTGGCACGAATCGACAGGCAGGAATGCTGAAAGTCAACACTTTAATCAGAGAAAGCTTTATAAACATTAAACAACAACAAAAAACATTAATGAAATAACATACAAATAATATTGTTTTTACTGTTGCCGAAACAGTGCTCACCGTTCGTCCTGCTCACATCCCGGAAAGCAGGTTAAGTGCCTGTTCGTGAGCACGCACGTTAGCCCGTCTTTATGGCCATTTAGAATTCCATGCAGTAGTTTTTACCCACACCTGTGTCAACAAGAAAGCTAAATAACAATATTTAATGCTACAGGAAGGCGGAGGACCATAAGGATGAATGACAAGTTACATGCTCATAAGGCCTATCACAGAGAAAACGCTGTTTTTCAAAAGTTTAAACAGTTGTAAGTTTATGTAAACAAGTTGTTTACGGGGTGAACTGTGCAGTGTTGTTCAGTTCACCCGCCCGTAAACAACTTGCTTTAAATTTTAAACAAGTGTTTTAAACTTTCTTGAACAGTGTTTCTCTGTGATAGTTTCTTTTTATGACTCACAATTAAACTGCTCTACAAGGCATCTAGTTGTCATGCGTCTTTACTTTAGTGTCTGCTGTTGAAGGCCGGGTTGTGGAAACAACATGTAAATTTGATCGCGTTTTGACGCATTCGAAAAAAGATGTGCCCCCTAATTTCCAGACGATTAAATCGAAACTCATTTATATTGACAAGTTTGGCCTTTTTGGTAGGGACGTGCCCTCCGAGACTCTGGAAATAGGACCCGATCGCTATACCATTTTTGCCAAAAAGGGGACCCAGGGATAGCTATTGCCAGAGATGCAAATTTTGGTCCAAATTTAACCCAAATTTGGGGGGCATTTTCACCGCAAAATTTGACATTTAGCAAAGTTTGCGACAATTGAGAGAAAGTGAGATGATGAAAAATTTGGACTAATTTTCCAACAATTTTTAGAAAAATGTTGGTTTCCGATTGAGAAAATTTGACTAATTTCCAGCAACTTTGCGAAAATTTTGGAAAAACGACCCATTTCTACACCAAAAGTGGCATGAAAAAAGGGGTCATTGATACCAGAAGGCTTCATACCGCGATGGCAGACGACATGTGTGTTCCGGGAACACTGTTTCGTGAAATATTGTACACATATTACCTGAATAGTGTGCATGCCCTCGACCGCGATTTTGCTGGCTTCTGTGTCACCAAGTCTGTCAAATTCGCTGCACCGTTTTCTCCCTCCTTTTGCCGCGACGGCAGCATGTGCTGCGGTAGCATTCCTGTATACAATTAAAGAAAGGTACACATTCAATAGGGTAAATGGAACATTTCAGTGAGGATGTTTAGATTAGATGCCTTGTAATTCATCGTTTGCAAAATCCCTAGAACAATAAATTCACTAAAAAATATATATATATTATATATCCTACCTTCGGTCTTTAGATCTGGGCTTGCTTTTATTCACTAATTCAGATAATGTGCCACTAACAGCTGCCATCACAGTTTCCTCTTGGAAGTTCCGCATCTGTGGACGGCTATCATCGATCCCTCCTCCTGGAAAACGACTATCTTTCCTTAGGGGATCATCGGGCTCCAAAAACTCGCGTCCACTTCTGAAGATAGTTTTGTGGAGATGGCAGGAGTGGGTTCCTAATAAACGCAGAGAGAAGACACAACACGCTAATTTAAGAAAAAGCAGAGTTAAGGCCTGCAGTATAGGTCAAATCAATTCGTTTTGGCGCTTCGTTGGTCACTTTGTTCAATTCCCGGACTCGTGCTTTCATTCATTATACCTAATTTTGAACACACATTCTTTTATTTCATATTCGTTACAACATGTATATAAAATAAACAGATATTTCTTAACATAGATAACCATGGGTTAGCTTTTAAGAAGTTTGGCCATATGCCCAAAGTCTGTAAATACTCATTTCTAATGATAATAAAGTGGCAGGTTAAGAGAGACATCAATAATTCCTTGCGTTCCTAGTGATGGTACATTTTTTTTCAAACAAACGATACACGAGGACATTTCCATAAAGCGCCCCTCATTTTTTTCAAAACCGTATTTTTTTCATATTTTTAATATAACTATATCCAATGTGAATTGTGCTTGATGCAAAATATTGGTATTCGACTATAGTGTTCGACTTTTCCCTTACAACTTTAGCTGTATAAAAATACTGTTATTTCCTCAAGAAGTGACATAATCTTCGCACATGAGGTTCATTCAGGGAAATAGACCCCAAAATCACATCTGGATAAAGTCTCACGCCGATATTTCAACCCGTTTTTAAGTGATAGCTAAAAACGTGATTTTGAAATCC
Source organism: Ophioderma brevispina (assembly GCA_023653785.1). Taxonomy (NCBI): domain Eukaryota; kingdom Metazoa; phylum Echinodermata; class Ophiuroidea; order Amphilepidida; family Ophiodermatidae; genus Ophioderma; species Ophioderma brevispina. Next base: position 31,991 of record JAMKCH010026212.1, read on the forward strand.
CCATAAAATTAATATTGATCGACCAAAATGGAGCATATTCTCGCGTAACATCCAAACCAAACATCCATTTGCCCTATGATTTCACAGGACAAATGATAAAAATAGCTTTCTTCTGATATCCAAATTTTTATACTTCCAGTAAAATTTGGGGACGAGGATATTAGCGATCGGACCATTGTCCTTTAAAAAAGTACGTATATAGTTTCAAATACAATTTTAGAATTGTGCTCTGTTAGTGGTGGGCCTTCCTACAAAACAGAAGAATATGTTGTAATCGAGTGGGACACCTTTAAAGAGACATGAGGAGATTTCCAGAAAGAAGCGCCCCCATTTTTTCTCGAACCTAGGTTTTTACATATTTGGAATGCTTACCAATGTATTAGATCACACCTGAAGTGAATAAGCCGAATACGCCGTCTTTATGTAATCAGATGATGATTTAGTAGTTTCTGTCGTGCACGACAGAAAGTCAAAGTATGGTTTTCTATGGTGAACGATTACGATAGCAGGCAAGTTCAAAACAAGGTTTGCGGTTTTCGTTTGCACCTGTTTGTCCAATAACCTTCCAAACGTTCTCGGTAGGTGGTCTACAACTGATCCAGTGAAATTTGAGAGAAATTCATATCCTAAAAAAATCTCCTCCCACTGTTATTATTGGCTTGGCCATGGGCAGTGTCATATGCGTCAAGGATGTCATAGATTTATGGACGAAATGTCCACTGATCCAAACAAGACCGTACGCTGCACGGCTATACGGTAAATGAACAAACAAAGTATAACACATACCTTCAGCTTTGCATCTGGGACATGCAAATTTCCCTCCGCATCCCGATCCATGAAATACTTTTGCCTGCCCTGGAAAGTCATGGACGTGGAGTAAAATTGATGCTCGTAGTGTAAAACTTTCTTGTCTGTACGCGTCCCACACATTAGGTATCCCCCTTTTCAGCGACTCCAATTCATCTACGAGGGGTCTTAGGTAGATGTTATAAGCCTCCTGCTTAGGCGCCTGCGGACCTGTGAAGGGGGGTAATGTAGAAACACGCTTAGCAAATAATGCTATGGTCATGTCATTACTCGATTGTCTTGTTTGTTATTATACCTGTAGAGCTCATTATACCACAACCCACATTAATTTAAAAGGAGTCAAATTCCACAAAAAATACATGGAATCTCTTTATATAGCAATAAGCATTGGTCCTGAAGTTCCCGTTGCTTTCGTCATATTCTGTAGTTCAAATTTTCTAGTTCTTAATAAAAGATATTGCAAGTATGCGATTAAAGGCACTATCAGTGATTTGCCAAATCAGAAAATATAAAAATCTTCAAAAATCAGAATTTTGCATTTTGGAATAAGTAGGTATTATAAACAAGCAACCTAAAAATGACCAAATCGGATATTTTAGTCATTACTGTCCGTACGGACAATTACTACAACGTGTAATTGAATGGAGATTCATATCTCTGAACATTGCTGTTTTCTTCCTTTTCTGTCAACTTTTCAGTTGAAAAATATACCTAATGGGAGTCCTACAGACTTATCCTTCACTTTTGAGCTATTCCCACAAATTTTAAATATCTCTTTATCTTTCGGGATGATAGTGTCTTTTAACTTTTTTGCACCAAACACTCCCGGCTCGAATCATGCCAGAAGTATTCAGTCTAGGCCGCATAAGATTCTGGTAGCCCTCCATCCTCACTTTAGTGGGATACGGTCAATTTTCTTGAAGTATACACTCTAAATTTCTTAAATTAAAAACGGAGGACAAATCTGAATTTTGATTAGGATTTTAATTTTTTATAGGTTAATATTTCAATGTATTTCGATCTAAATTTTTAAACTTGGATTTGTCCTGGTTACAAATCCATTAAGATTAATTTTTAATCTAAAAGATTTAGAGAGTATTGTTGCAATCCTGAAATGTTGATGGATGATAGGCCTTGCGTTAAAATATAAGAAAAATAATGTGGTAATTCACAGGATTAACAAGGTATAAATTTTGGTGATCCGCCACAATTTTTATTAGTCATCTGTAATGGCTCATATTGACTTGCACTATACTTGTAAAGACCTCCCACATCGAGTTCACGTCTTTGTAGTTTACCGCCCTACACTCTGAAGTTTCTACTTTTAAAAAGTGTTGTCGGAAAAGCATTTTTTCAATAGGTTTGAACTTCAACTTTTCAATGTAGGTCAAATTTACATTTTAGCCTATTTTCAACTTGACCTCACATAACCTGCACATGACCTTTGATTTAATCAACATTAGGGATCCCGTTGTGCACCTATGATACAAGATCATTGGTTCCAATTGAACTTTTCAATTGAAGTCAATTAAAAAAAATAACGATTTAGTGACACACATACACACGCACAACAGATTGTTAAGTTGTCCTGCCAGCTATAGCTGGCGGCCCATAAAAATAAACGCTCTCCTTCCTCATTTTCAGACGCCACTGTATACGAGAAACTAACGATTGTAAGAAGAGGCCTTAACTCCGAATTTCCGCATTGTATTTCCAGCCCCGTTTTGGTCTTAATTTACGTACTTTTCCTTAAATGTGGTCAATATTTTAACACTTATTGTGTACATGGCGTATTCACAAACGCTATAAAGCATTTATTTGACCAGCGCGTGTAGGCCATAACTTGATCATACGATGTGTAATTATAATAGTTGATAGACCTGGTACAATATTAATTAATAGAGCGTTTATTGCCCATCGTGCGATAATAATGCCAGATATAAAACCCATGCATGTTGGCAATTAAATCAAATCTAAACCTATGAAGAACGAGGTTACCAAATACACGGCACAACAGTTATGTTGCTAAATCGAAATGCTTTTGTATGTATCCATTGTCTATGTGTATAACCCGGAAACTGAACTTATTAAATCTGCCGTAGGAGAGTTAAACGGGAGAGCAAACTAGCTAAGGAATATATTGATTGGATAGACTCTCTAATGGACCTATTCTTTATTCTTTAATGGGAGAGACTCTCCTGTCGGCCTATCATCGATAGGAGAGACTTGCAAATGCGGGATTTGTCCGGGGTAGGAGAGCATTTAACTTTCCTATCGCCGAAATCATCGATTTAGAGTGCTACGCGGGATTCACCCATCATTGGTCAATCTGTATCGCATATAGGTGCGATCGATCAACAGAGTATTGGATCACTTCGGTCGGGTCACTCGGGTGGTTTCATGCATAATCTGGCATGGTCTATGTCATGCGACAAACAAAGGGGAAAGAGATGTCGTGTTGCTACATATACAATGTACTATTAATTCACAACACGGGATGTGTATTGCAATGCGTAGTCCTGTAGGCCTACGTCTGGTTAAAAATAAATGCCGTGAATTTCGTGATTTGGGCCAGTTTTGTTTTGTTAGTTTTAATGTGCTTAGATTGTATATATTTGATTAAGTATCGAAATATTTTAACAGCTCATGTATATGAAATTATTGCAAAACGACTGGTAATGAAGATTATACAAATACCTAAAAATCTCAACATTAGACTTAAAATATCGAATCTCAAATCAATTTGAAATTTTATACAAGTCACTGATACAAGACTATATGTCTATAAATTACACTGGGTGCTAGGATTAATATAGGTCCTATCATCCCAGATCTCTCAGTGATGATAGTCTTACAGTAGGCTATAGGCCTAATGCGTATTCAACTTATATGTTTGTCCCGTCCTATTTACCACTGACATGTTTCCGGCCTTCCCGAAATTTTACCTTTGGCATTAAAATAGAGCGAGCTATTTGTCCTCATTTACCTTTCTTTATAATATGCATCAATTGCCACATTTTATCAGCTTAAGGGCTTACCATTTTTTAAACTTGAATGTCAATCGAATAAATTCTCAGTTACTCTATTTCTAATGCTACATCGTCTTGCAAACTTTAATCAAGAAAATAAGTGTCACGAAATAAGTCAAATCCGGAAATCAAACCTACAGAATTTATTTGAAAACATCCAAGCAATGGTTGATAACTCTACACCACGCCAGTATGAATTCCGTGATGTGCATTTACTATACGGGTATTTGGACCCGTACCGTATATGGTGTCAATATGATCCATTATTTGTGACGTCGTCAAGTCACTAACCTTGTGCAACTGTTTTGTCCGTTTGAACAATGTGACTCTAAATAAGTAGGATAATGCTATATATAGACCTATTATAGTGAGATGTTTGCATAAGTGTTGAAAAGTAAATAATTAAATCTTTGTTTTAAATGAGGCATATAGGACCTAATGGAAATAGATGTTAGCAGTGAGTTATTTTTTTTTTAATTTCGTAAAACGGTCTTCAGGGTCTTGAACCGGCAAAAGCGCTATTGAAAATCTGTAAAAAAACACTCACTTCTAATAAAGCAAGCGTATTGACGGTATGATAATCCCCGAACAACTGCACTGATTAAAAACCCTTATGTGATAATTATTGAAATTGGTGGATTTTTTACACAATTATAAATGAATGCGTAAAAGTGTTAGTTTCAGTGGCACAAAATGGCTAATATCACTTGTCAATCGTTGATTCGTTAAATTTGACATTACTTGACTGATAGATATAACTAAATAGTGATGAAGGTGAAAGTGGTATACCACGAAATATATGAATAGCAGCTCATCCCCAATCATCATTTAAGGGTGCATGGGTGACCCGACCTACACTTACTGCAACAAATTTAGACATTTTGGTGTCAGAAGATCGTTTCTATTTTCTCACTATCCAAGCGAAATATAAAAGACAAGAAATGTTTCCATTTGAAAAAAAAAAGTCTCCAAAATGTGGTTGAACACATTACCTATATGTGCCAATGTATTTTGATATCCAAATGACTCAAACGATTTAACTCAAAATCTGTAATCAGGCTGGATACGAAAGAACACAATGTCTTTGCACTATGTAAAGATGATGTAAACATGAAAGGCCAGACACATGTATTAGTTCGTTCATGAACTGCCTGCCTTTGGACTAAATTCAAACGTAAAATGACCAATGTGGAAATCTCGCACATTTTGCTATTTGCTTACACTTTTTATTGATACACTCTAAGAAAAAAAGGTGCGAAATAGGTTCTAAACTTGTCCTCTATATGGAACCCTGTAAGGTTCTTCAACGAACCAAATATAGTTCTTTGACTGCTGTATAGCACCTTTTATGGTTCTGTTAGGAACCTTTTTGGGTTGTCAGATTTTTAAGAACCATTTTTGAGGGTTCCATTCTTGAAGGTTCCATATAGAGGACAAAAAGGTTCTAAAGCCAAATTTTTTCTTAGAGTGTATGGTTATTTTTACCACGGACTTCTTGGCTTCAATCGAATGGTGTTCGGCATTACCCGACTTACCCCTATAGGATATGCCCTGTCATATTAATGAATACAAATGAAACATACCTGGGATAAGTCCATGCAGTAAAACAAATCCCGGCTTGATTCGTAAATCTTGAGGCAGGTTAAGGATTACTGAAGCCTGTTGTTCAATAGAATAGGGTTTCGAAGTAGTGTGATGAAATGGCGCGAAGCCGTCTGCGCTAAATTCCAGAGAAATGGCTCTTGCATCCCCGCAAAAGAGCCCGCCTTCGCCATATAGATCTTTCCAACCAGAAGAGTCATGTATGTCGTTGACGATGTTGCCATTCGCCTGCCAATTGTCACTGTGTTTTTGTAAATTCCTGGCAATTTCGGCGTTCGCGTATAATTGCTTAAGACGTGGAATCAACGGGATGTAAAAATATGTTCTTTCGCTATCCTTGTCTTTGCATGCTGAGCGTTGGCAATTGTGTTTATCCCCTTTGAAGAGTTGGCATTCTTGTGGGCATGCAATGTACCGTTCCATTGGTGTCATGAACTTGCTCATGAAGTTGTTAAGGGTTCTAAAGTTACATGGTATCTTGTCTTTCGGAACTAGGGTTCCAAGAACGTCCACAAGGAGACTGAGTATCGTATCAATGCACTGTTGTGTTACTCCGGGAAAGTTATTGTAGAGCAGAAGGATCCGCAAGCAAAGCATAAACCCTGTCATCGTCGTTCCTTCATGGAGAAAGCTATCATCATCATCAGTCTTTTCCGCCTTGTCGTTTTTCGGCCGTTTTGCCGAATTCGCTTTCTGTAACATAACAAAAATTACGAAATTATAGCGTATTATGTCATATTCCATATAATGTTCCCATCTATTGGCAAAAAAGCAAGTATATTCATCATATGCGATATAGTGAAAATGTTATCGTGGTAACCACCCCAGGCCTCCAGCTTTCAAAAAATGTAAAAAATTAAAGGGGTTTTTTTTACTGTAATTGTACCAGAAAATTTTGGTATCCATTCTGCAAAAAAATGGTAAAAGGTCCCGAGAATTTTTAGGGATTCGTTGCCACAATCAAAAAAAAAGGGGGATAACGAGAATAAAAAACAGATATGCAGCATAGGTGTAAATCACAGAAATCGTGAAAATCTTATCAAGTGAATTAAAACTTACCTCCATTGCTCCATGTTTCTTCGCATGTGTACTCGAAACCCTTCTTTTCGCCCAAATCTTCAGGCCCTCGACGTACCACACGGACAACGCAACTTTCTTTCTTGCTGACAGCTCCCCTTTATCCTTGTAAACGTGAATTTACAGAGAATCTACGTGAAAGCGACACATTAAGAAAATATGAGAAGCAGCTCGAGTGAGTCTTGCCTACATAGCCTGTTATGCGCTTTCTACGCCGTGACGGTCGTCTTCAGTCACACAAGTCCCAACAAGCCTTCGATACACTTTAAAAATAACCGCAACTTTACGGACCCCGTAATAGTCATATCTGCCAACCTCTTGTTTTGGAAGAATCATATCCCTATTTTGAAAACTTGCCAAATGGCAACAAAATAGGGCATTTCAGAGCCCATAGGAGTCCGCTCCAGATTGACGATCTCACCCCCGGGTCAATACAATAGATGTTTACTTGGTTGATAGCAAGTCTTTTTCTGGGCCACAAGCGAGGTCACTTAAGCTCTTAGCAGCGACTGATTCAAGAGGCTGGACTTTTGAAGAACTCTCTCTGGATTAAGCGGTTGCAGCTGGTCTCTCTTCCGGACATAGGGTGCTTCACATTAGATACTTGTCAGCTACTCTCTTGCATTCTCACTACACTATGACGGATGTCCTGATGGTGGCAATTCCCTGCTAAAATGTATAACGTTCTGCTGGTTGTTGGACGAAGACATCTTGTTATAAGCCTGCAGGGGCATTAAAGATGAGTCAAATTTATTGGTATGGGTTGATCTTTCGCATACAGGCCATTGTTGCTTCTAAACAGTGGGCAGACCAATAGTTGTTCCATTGTTTGAGGGGCGCTGTTCCACAACCACAATTGGTGTCCTGATATGCTTCCAGGTATCCTCACTTCTGCAAGGAACCTTAGATCGGCAATTCTGGTTCTCATCTGTTAGGCAAATCGCCATTCAGGCCCCTATCAATGAGGAGTCAGTCCAGGTGGAAGATGTTCACAAGGTTCAATACCAATATAGGTTAAAATCTTCTTAAACTTCTTAAGAGACTAATTCAAGAGGTTTGGACTTTTTGCTCAAGAAACTCTGTCTGGATATAAGGCGTGGGGGGTTGGCAGCAGGTCTCTGTCCGGAACCAGGGTGCTTCACATTAGATACTTGTTACTACGCTCTGCATGCCGCTAACAACTGTGGAGCAATTCCTTCTAGGATGTATAAAAAATCATTCTCCGTGATGTTATTGCGTGAGGGCCTACTTTACACTCTCGTCCTTCTTGATGTGGGTCTTCTAAAAGAATGTGGTCCCCTCCTATGTCAATGTATGTAGACAGGTTTATCGTATCGCAGTGGCTCTCAGGGTGGTCCCAGACCAGTTACTTTACAAGCCGACGTTGGCTCCACGTTGCGTAGATGGAAAGCACACGCTGTGTCTTGGATGGATTGCACGTAGGTGGTTTCCGCATAATAGAGATGAGTTCATCCAAAGCTTTTGGAGAGTCTTCTTCAACAACTGTGTAGTCTGCCTCTTGTACGCAAATTCCACGTCGTCAACATAGATAAAACGACAGGTTCCGGCACTTCTAGGTCGCCGTTGGTCGTTAGATGTTGAACAGGAGAGATGCAAGCAAAACACATCCCTTGTGGTAGTCCATTCTTGAGCCTACTTCATCGGCTCTCTTCGCTACCTAGCCTGAACAAGAACATCCTGTTTGCAAGCTTTCTTCTGATCACACTACTTCACACCTCCCGGAGGTACGACCGTACATCAGCGGCCATTCCTACCCAAAAATACCTCTCGCGCACCTTTGGTGGCACAGACTGTGTTCCCGAATCCTAGGTGACCCCCATTTTTCTAATGATGCGTGGAATTTCGTCCAACCTGATCTCGTAGCGTTTTCGGTAACACAATAACCATCTCACTGATTTACCGTCGTCAACTTTCCTTCCACCTTTGGTATGCATACCCCTCCTTCAGCATACCCTCCTTCACGGCTAGTAGGTCCCACTGGTTCCAGTAAGTCTTAAATAAGCTGGGCCGGTTTGTTCATATTTCCGATTTCCGCCCAGGGGGGTCTCTCTTCGGCCGCCTCCTTTCTCCTCAATATGTAACCTACTTTTCACATCCTCCAGTTGCCGCTTTCCCTTTCATTTCAAATGTAATCCCCCGTTCGGCTTTTACATTCAGCACTGGTCTGTGGCTATTTCATCCTGACGTTCCAAAACCTTTCTCGTAATCCGATCCTGATCCATTGTTGGTTCAAAACCAGTGGAACGGTCTCCCATTCGGTCATGGATTCTGATTCCAAGTCCTAAACTCTCTTTTACACCCGTGTCAGTACCAATATCCTCCTGCAGGAACGTACCGACACAGCATCCTCCTTAACGTCGCCGTGAAAGCTTGTCCAGGCCTCCAACCACAGTTCAGGTTCAGCCCCTGTATTCTCTTGTTCACTCATTCGCCTCGGCGGCACAAAATGCGACCTGGACATCGTAGTAACTTAATCATTAGAAGGGGAGTCACTTTGTCTTCCAAATCCTCTGTCTGGCAGCCGATCTCACGCACTTGGCTGACCATTCAACTTCGTATCGGACGTCGTTTCAGCTTACTACTAGAAATCGTTTGTCCCTTCGGCTCCCTCCGTCTCCGTTGGTGTTTGGGTTCGGACGCCATTTTCCATTTTCGCCCACACTCTGCACCTGCATGGTATAACGTGACAAGCCGCGTCGGCGTTCTGATGTCGCCTTCCCGGGCGATACTACTCCAGCGCAATATCAAGTTGGACAGCACTCAAGCCAACCGCGCTAACTGCCCCTCTGGATTTTTTGAAGTTGCAGAGATCCACCTCAAAGACCTCCGTGGTCATTGCGAACTTTTACTGAACGACGCGCCGTCCTATCAAGTAGTGCTAATTTCTTGAGGAACACACGATGGCCAACAACTCCCTGCTAGTTACGCAATAATTCCTCTCGGGCTTGGACAGAGCTTACTACCGTAAGCTTCACCTTTCCTCCCCTCATCCTTCCTGCTCTTTGAGCAGCACACAGTCCTATGGCAAAGGCACTAGCGTCGGTATCCAGCGTGACTGGGCCTCCGCCATGGATAAGACATATGGGCGCGCAATCATAGCTCCCTTAGTAACTGTTGAACGAGTCCTCACACTCACTTGTCCACTCAAGTTGGCTTTCTTCTCTGTGAGGCGATTAATTGGTGCTGCTATGGCCAGCAAACCCCCGGCTGAACCTTCGATAGTAAGATGCTAGACCTAAGAAGCTTCGCACTTGCGTAGGGGTTCTAGGCGTGGGCCACCCGCATCCGCTTCCATTTTGGGCCGGATCCGTATGATTCCCTCTGACGACACCACATGACCCAGATAACTGACCTCTCCTCTGGAATAGATGCACTTAGAGGCTCAATTTCACCCTGCAACTGCGGAACCTGATGAGAACGGCCTCCAATCGATCAACGAATTCAGCCACTGTGTTCCCAAACACGATCACATCGTCGAGGTAGACCAGCCTATTTCGCCAGCGCAACCCCCGGCCAGTACACTCTCCATCAATCTCTCAAGGTCGAGGGGGAGCGCGTTACATAGCCCAAACGGCAACACATTCCATGCGTACAGTCCACCTCGTGTAAAAATGCTGACTTATCGCTAGCGTGTTTCCGCATCCATCCGACTTGCCAATATCCGGATGCTAAGTCCAATGTCGAAGAATACTTTTCGCTCCTCCCAGTGCATCTAGAGAGTCATCGATCCTTGGTAAAGGGTAGGATCCTTTACCGTTAACTTCATTTATTTCCTGAAATCAGACCCACACAAGTGCAAGGCCGCTTCGATCCATCTTCTTAGCAACCAAAACAACAGGACTCGACCACGGGACTCTCTGAAGGGGATATCATCCCTTTCTCTTCTCTAAGCAGTTTCCTTCACCGCCTCTCTACTCTCTTCCTTCTTCCCGTTGTTGTGGAGACGAACGCCGCAACGGCCTGTCGATTGGACGCGGCGTTTCCTCCAGAGTCTTTATACTATGCTTCACGCCGGTTGTTCTCCCCCTGTCGAACTCACCACGGGAAAAAACACGTCCGAATTGTACCAACATCGCAAGTCACTTTCCCCCTGTCCTCCTCACTCAACTCCTTTGTACACCGTTCAACTAACTCCTTCAGTGCTCTGGGAACAAATCCTTGTCTTCATCGGGACCACAGACAGGCCTGTTTCACAATGGGTTTTTTGCCCCGCTTTCATCAACCACCGATATTCTGGCTAATACAGCTCCTTGTTTTTAGTCCCGGGTTTGGTTGCTGATATTAACTAGGGTAATGGGAATATTGCCGTCGGCAATCTTGCTAACCTCCCGCAACACCCCATCCCCTCCCCAACACCCCACCAAGCCCGAGTCCCAACACACACCCCCGGCTCTCCATGTACAACAGAACTATTGCCTAATCCTAATGTACTGTTTTTCAGCTATACAGCAATGACGCATATTTAATTAGATCATTACATCACAAAATGCCCCTTAATTGGCCCACAATCACTTGGACCCGTATATGATTCCACACAAAGATTGAATGCCAGACTAGTCTTTCCTGTAGTGAAGAAGATTTTGCCTATCCAAAATGTAACCGTTCATTCCGCACATCAAACATTATGCATATGTTAATTAGCGCATTTACATACCTAAAGCCGCATAATCACTTACTTTCAAATGGCAAAAAAGATGGGCACCATAACAGGCTTTCATGCAGTGAAGGACATTGTGTATCCGATGTACCCGTTTCAAAAAAAATATAGCAATTAATGCAGCATGTTATGCATATTATTGCTCATTTGATACCTAATTACCCAAAATACGCCCAAAATCTAATGAGTTCGAGAACTCTCACACCCGCTTCCTTACACCAAGTTACATCATTATAGCCGTATACCGGAACTCAGAATAACTTGTCACAAGCTTTTTTCTAAATTTCAAATTAGACCCTTATTAGCATAATTTATGCCCAAAATGCCACTTTGACCCCAATTAAGATTCACCCAAGATCACTCATAGTATTCTTTCATTCCAGCGAAGGAAGTTTTTGCCTATCCGATGTACTTTTCAAAGATACAGTAATTACGCATATTTAATATTAGCTCATTTTCATACCTAAGCCACATATACCACATACGTGCAAATTGCTAAACAGATGCGCACCATGATAGCTTTCATACAGTGAAGGAATTTTCCGTATCTGATGTACCGTTTCAAAATTAGAAGCAATTACGCTGATTTTTTGCATATTAATTCTCATTGCATATTTATTTGCCCGAAATACCCCGAAATCTATCAGTTCGAGAACTCCTCCATCCGCTCCTTCCACCAGTCAATCATCATTAACATACGCCTTACGGAACTCCAAAAACTTACACAACCGTTGCGGAAATGTTCGTTAATTAATGGCAAATTAGATACTTAATTAGCATTTTACCCGCCCAAAATCTAATCAGATTGAGAACTCGTGGACCCGCCCCGCTTTCTCTCCACCAAGTTACATCACCGTAGCCCTTACGGAACTCAGATAAATCGTAACACAAGCCCGTGAACACGGATGTCAAGCAGACCGCCGCATGACAGACGCAGACAAAGACGGACAGACAGACAGACAGAAGACAGAACAGACAGACGGACGACGACAGACAGACAGACAGAAAAGTGATACTAAGTCTCTGCCGAACAAAGTTTCCTGCGATACAAAAAGGTCATGTTTGCACTATCTACGCAGTATATGGTCATGAAGAAATGAATAAATATAAAATTCATATAGTATATTGGCTTTGCATGGTGAGCTTTAACTATCATTTGGCATTCTATCAATTTGTCTCTCTACCAAGAAATTACTGGTTTGAGGGACAAATGTCTTGGTTTTCTATGTGTAGCGTGTTTTTACGGTAGTTCACTTACTTCTCCAATTACTTCTCTCCCGCGTTTTACATGCATAGGGGCTGTCGGGCTTATTTTCTTGAATTGGACCTCAATGTGACATCGTGCTTTAATTCAAAGACTGGAAATGATTTGTCAAAACGTCTATCCATTCAAAAGTTGCAAAGTACCCTATAGTGTCAATTGTAACTGAAATACATGATCAAAATAACTACTATTACAACCCTATTGGCAGTAAGAATCCAAGAGGAGAAACCAAATACAAGAGAGATTGCCAACCCCTTTTGGACCGCGCTGTCAGAATTATCCTATGTGCGTACCGTCCCAAACTGTTTAGCCGCCATGCACTCGCCCAAGGATAATGTTTAGTACAATAATGTAGTACTCCATTTGTCAATCTTTTCTCTAAGCTAAAAATAGGCATTGAAGTTTTTTGATACTTAAATACGAAAATATCGCCCAGCCTAGATCAAATATCGGTCGAGTCGAAGACGAGACCATCAGAGTCAAGTTTTTTTTTTACTCACCCGTTGTCCACCACATGAATTTTACTGTATCTAGAACATGTGCTTGCTTTTTTTTTGTTTTAGAACAAGCGAACAGAAAGAAATCATTTAGAAGTGCCATTGGATACTCAGCAACAAATTATCTAAAAATTTCCATTTCCGAGAAAAATGAACGTGTCCTACGCTCATCCATTGTGTTTTAATAGTTCAGCAAGCCAAGTTAGAGGTTATTTTCTCGAGGTGGCACTATTTCATCATGGACGGGACTAAACGTGGCCTTTCCAGGCGCTGTCGTTATCCTCCCTGGTATTCCAATTCTAATTACAAAATCGCATTACTTTGGTGATACTACGTTATTTTTTAGCATATCTCGGTTCGTAAAGGTATAGTTTCCAAGACTATTACCAACGTAACTGTGCAAAAATATCAAATTGAAAATTTGGGTGGTGGCGCTTTTGTTTCAAAAATGTGCTAATAATTGCTTTTAACAAAAAACATGCAGTTTTAGGAAGCCTGTCTTTTTTAACGGGTCGCAAAATACACGTCATTTTCCCATATACTTTGTAGCAGTAACGGTTTAGCAACGTCCACATTGAAATTGTTTTGTTTTCAGCACATAAAGGTTCATTATTGTTAATGTTACCTATTATTGTTACGTACATGTATGGTGTGAAAATATAAGCAAAACAAATTGTTCATTGGTTCTTTGATTTTTTTAAATATTTCTCAAATATCGTCCGTTAGTGCCCAATGGGTGTTCAATGGGACCCTCCCTAATTAACTCATTAACGCTTGGCCAGATTTTAATTTTTGAGCTGCGGAAACAGCTCCTACAAATCGCCCCCTACTCTGTTAAGTGTGTTCGTGTCGTTCGCGTCTGTCCGTTCGTTAACGGTAACTTAAAAATGATTATCCATGGGAAACCACACACACATTTCATCCCGTACAATGCATCCCCTAACATTTCATTTCATCCCCGCGACGATTCATCCCCGACACATTTCATACCCGCGACGATTCATCCCCGAGACCTGTCATCCCCGTACACTTTCATCCTGCCCGAGACACTTCATCCCCGTATATATATCCGCTGGATTGAGTCCGGTTTCATTGTCCAGCTGTTTACAAATGGATCACTGTGCTATTGCAAAGAGTGATGTGGCGGTTGTTTAATGGTGTCGTTTATTGATTGTCATGTCCTGCATGTTCCTGTGGAAGTCATAGCTAGTCATGCCTAGTGAAGCGGATGGTGTTACATGTTTGTGTTATGTTATTGACCGTGCAAAAGTAATTGTGTGCTCGGACTGGCGCTATACTAACTACCACTAATAACTGTAGTAGGATGAACGAATGATGTGTGACCTGGGTCCTTTGCTCCCGCTCCCCCCCCTTAACAATATGGCAAAAAATTGACCGATTCTGTGTTGTTTATCGCCAAAATTCAATTGTCCCTATACGTGTGAAAGAGTGAAAACCATAACTCAATGTCCACTGAGAACATAAGATTGAAGCTGACTTCAGTCTTCGAATATTTTTTTTCAAAGAGTGAAATGAAAGGTTCAAGAGTATTTCACTCTCAGTATGGAGAGACGACACGTCCGACTATTCTCGTTTACAGTCTGATTTGGGATAGAACTGCAAGGTTGTATAAAGACGGGCACCCAGGTGGTCCTAATTAAAACGGTAATAAATTCCAAATATTTAACGTTCTAGGTATTTTTAAATGCGCGACGAAACATCTAGATTTCGGATTTTTTTTACTCAATTTCTACTCATGCACCTCTAAGGTGCGCTGAAAAAATCTCTTCAAATGTTATTTTCTTCTCTCTGCAAATACGAGAGTGCACTCGCTCATTGAAAATAAAATTACCTTCCAAAATAAACCCTAGCGGAACGTAAAATTTCAGATTTTTACCTATATTTATATCAAAGGCCAAAATCCCTTTCCCGAAATGTGTATCGAACACCGTGTGTCCTTCCCTTCCATGTTAACCCAGGAGCTAGCACACATTTGTAACCATCTCAAGTACAAAAGGTTTGAGGTGATTAATATGTTACAGACTGACAGTACCCCTTAAAACGTGATTCTAAGTGCTGTCATAGTGGTGCCTTAAGGAGAGGGGCCAAACAAAGTTTGTACAGGGGTCAAATTTGGAAAGTGATCCAATCATGTTGACCAGCAACCATTTATGTCTAACCGTACGGATTCCAAAAAGTATAGTTTGTAATATTCACTCAAAGACCTATTTTTGCACAACTGATAGTCTGTGACCATAATTGTTACAATGCTATCCACAGACCCACGATGCAAATTTATAGACCTAGTTCACTTAGGAGTTGCTCACTTGGTTTGCTTCTGAACAAAGGCGTAGATAAATCTATGATATCTGATCAAATGAACAATACATCATCTAATTTACCGCATCTGGCATTGAAGTCAACCAACAATACACAATACCTTTGTTATCCATTGCACATGAATAAGCTGGCTTTCTATTTCAATCAAAAACATGTCTATTTTTGAATAAACCGAGTTCTCAGGTGGTATGTATACAAGTGTACAGAATTGCGATGCCTGTAGGTATGAGTCGACCTCCGGATTGGCGCCTAATTGAATTTGCGAGTTGGTCCCAGACCTTTGCACAAGAGCATAACCTCACTGTAAAATAGTTTTAAAATGTTCTCTCTAATCAATCAAGACTATGAGTATTAATTTTTTTCTTCATGACAGAATACGGCAAACACAATATGATAATATATAAATATTGTGTGGAAAATATATACATCAGGTAGGGATGAAAATAATCCATTGGATTTTGGAAAAGAAAAGTGCAATATCTAATCTCTAAATTAAATATTCATATTTATTTTTAAAGCAGAGGATGAATGTCATATTAGCATTTAATACCTTTTTTAACTAAGAATAATCATATATTATAGAATGGAGGACCTTATTATCATATTCTAGCATAAAAGAATCTATGACGAATCGAAACCAATTCATGCACGCGAGATCAAGTAAATGATACAACCCCCCCGAGAAAGTAAATGTAAATATTATATATACGCTCGGATAAACTGGCGATCCACAGAACTAAATAGAGACGAAAAATACAACGGTCTCGAACGCCGGAGCCTCTCGCATTCCAGGTGTGAGAATCTCCACTGGGCCACAGAAGACTTTGTTAATGTGGCTACCAGTGAACTAGCACTAATGTATTTCAGTCTTTATTTCATAGTTTTCAAGCGGCGTAAATTATATTTTTTATATTATAGAATGGGAGGACCTTATCTGCCAAGGTCTAGCAGAATCTATGACGACGCGAAACGCAATTCAAGGCACGCGAGGATCAAGTAAATGATACAACCCGAGAAAAGTAATTGGTAAAAATAGTATTATAAGCTCGAGAAACTGGCGATCACAGAACTAAATAAAGACGAAAAATACACGGTCTCGAACCCGGAGCCTCCGCATTCTAGGCCGTGAGAATACCCTGTTCCACAAAGACTGTTTTTAATTGTGGCTACAGTGAAGAACGACACTAATGTTTTCAGTCTTTATTCAAGTTTCATTCAAGCGGCCGTAATTAATTTTTTATATTATAGAATGGGGAGGACCTTATATGCATGATTCCTAGCAGTATTATGACAATCGAACTCATCATGCAACGCGCGGAGGATCAAGTAAATGATACACCCGAGAAATTACATTGGTAATATTAATATAAGCTCGGAGAAACTGGCGCGCACAAACTAAAATAAAGACTAAAAATACAACGGTCTCGAACCCGGAGCCTCTCGCTTTCTACGCGTGAGAAATACCACTGGGCCACAAAGACTGTGTTACATGTATACCAGTGAACGAGCACTAAGTATTTCAGTCTATTTTCAGAGTTTCAAGCGGTTGTAATATATTTTTATATTATAGAATGGTAGGACCTTATATGCAGAATTCTATGCATGATTCTATGACGAAGCGAAACTCAATTCAACTCACGCGAGGATCAAGTAACAACCCGAGAAAGTAAATTTGGTACATATTATTAAATTAATTTTCAAAAAAATCCCCCCCTTCGGAGAAACTGGCGAGCACAGAACTAAATAAAGACAAAAAATACACGTCTCGAACACGGTCCTCGCGCTAACTAGGCTTGATAAATACCACTGGGGCCCAGAGGACTGTGGTGATGTGGATACCAGTGAACGAGCACTAATGTCTTCCAGTCCTTTATTTCCGAGTTTGCAAAGCGGCCGTAATTATATTTTTATATTTATTAGAATGGGAGGACCTTATTGGCATGATTCTACAGAATCTATGAGAAGCGAACGCAATTCAATGGCCACTCGAGGATCAAGTAAATATACAACCCGAGAATAAATTGGTAAATTGAATAGAAGCTCGGAGAAACTGGCGAGCATCAAATTAAATGAAGACGAAAATACACGGTTTCGAACCCGATCCTCTCGCATTCCTAGGGTGAGAAATACCACTGGCCCCAGAAGACTGTGTTACTGTGGATCCAGTGAACGAGACTATGTTTTTCAGTCTTTATTTCGAGTTTCAAGCGCCGTAATTATATTTTTTATATTTTAATGGGAGGACCTTATATGCATGATTCTAGCAAGAATCTATGACGAAGCGAAACTCAAATTCAATGCACGCGAGGATCAAGTACATGATACAACCCAGAAAGTACATTGGTAAATATTATATATAAGCCTGAGAAACGGCGAGCACCGAAACTAAATAAAGACGAAAAATACACGGTCTCGAACCCGGAGCCTCTCGCATTCTAGGCGTGCGAAATACACTGGGCCACAGAAGACTGTGTTACATGTATACCATTGAACGAGCACTATGTATTTCAGTCCTTATTTCAGAGTTTTCAAGCGGCCGTAATTATATTTTTTATCTTATAGAATGGGAGGACTTTATAGGCGATGAGTCTAGCAGAATCTATGACGAATCGAAACTCAATGCAACGCCCGCGAGGATCAAGTAAATGATACAACCCGAGAAAGTAATTGGTAAATATTATATATAAGGCTGGAGAAACTGGCGAGCACAAACTAAATAAAGACTAAAAATACACGGCCTCGAACCCGGACCTCTCGCATTCTAGGCGTGGAATCCCACATGGGCCACAGAAGACTGTGTTATGTGGATACCATTGAACGAGGCAACTAATTGGTTTTTCACATCTTTATTTCAGAGTTTTCAGTCAAGCGGCCGTAATTATATTTTTTATATTATAGAATGGGAGGACCTATATGCATGAATTTCATCTAGCAGAATCTATTACAATGCGCAACTCAATTCAATGCCGCGAGGATCAAGTAAATGATACACCCTAGAAGTAATTGGTAAATATTATATCTAAGCTCGATAACTGGCGATCAAAGAAACTAAATAAAGACGAAAAATAGACTAAAAAAATAATCTAATATCATATAATAATAAAGATAATCAAAACGAATTTGCAGAAAATCGACTAAATTAAGGTCCTGCACGGGCAGCGAGAAGACTGCGGTACTTGTAATTTATAATTGAATCATGTTGTTTTGTATCATATTTAGGCTATTTAGTCCACTTAATCTATCAAATTCGTAAAAATAAACAATATAATTTTTTCTTTTTGAAATTTAAGGGGGGGGTGATGAAAATTTATGAATGAACGGGGGTTTGCTGAAAAGATCCATTACAGCCACAGTGCTCGCGAACCTCGCTAAAAATTTAAGCCATCTATAGAAGCTACATTCTATAAATGCCCATTGTAATCAGAACCAAAATGCGCGCGATTTGCGCGGAATTTACAATGTTTAACTATTAAGTTAAAATATCAGGGAGGTTTCATGGTCAAACACGTGAACGTGCATCAACATTGGGGGGGGGGGGTCATATGCGTGTGTTTGTCCTTTTGAACACCCGACACTATGTTCATATTATGTTTTCTGTGATAAATACTTCCCGTTCCTCAAAGATATGTGACAAATAATTAAGAAAACTAATAAATGATTACAATCGAACTTAATATTCCATTTTTTTTGTTTTGCTGCCTCGCATAGTAAACATAAAAAAGTTCGATTTTTCCGTCGGAGCCGCTGAGAACACATCGGACACCTTAATAGAACATTGGCGTTCTTTATAGGCGTCTGAAGTGTTCACCCTTCAGAATTCACTCAAGAAAAAATTTACAGTGTGTTTTGTCCTAAGTTTGTCTTGTAAACGTTACTGTCTCGTCTTCCTCCCCCTTGTTTTTTTCCTATTAAAGAAAGACATCTCTTGTACTTTTTCAAAAAAAAAATCTGAACTGATTTTACATTAACTCCGCCACTGAACTAGGTAATAGGCCGTTATGTTAAACACTGAAATTTGGTAACAGCTGGTAGGCCTATATAGTTTGGGGTCATTTCGGCTTCTATTTCACACATATTGTATATGAAACTATGTTATTGTTTATATTACAGGTGCGTGTGCCGATCGGCTTTGAGACCCCCCAAGTAGTCTCCCGACGATTTTGAATATCCGATAAAGTCCCGGTCTTGTTTCTCATTGGTTCGTCCTGAAATTTGAGCCTCAAATCCATTTCTCATTCTGCCCAAGTATACACAAAAAAACCCGTTTTAGTGGTTAACCATCAATATTAAGCACTGTTATAAACAGGGCTTTGCACATGCATTCTCCGCTCTACCATCAACCAGCAGGTTTGTTTCCCAGGTACTTGATGGGTGGTATGTGCAAGTGCCAGCTCTCATATCAAGTAGAGAACAGACAATACACATAAAGCGGAACAAGCCCTGTAAATGAAGATATGAATTTTATAATAAAAGGGTCGTATTTTGACAACTTGCAAGTATCATGCACAAAGGCCCATGGTCCAATTGCTAAAAGCTTCATCCCCAGAACCATCATATTTTACCAGAAGTGGTCAAATTGTTGGTATCAGAAGAATTTACTAACTATTTTCCTCTTTAAAACCCTGTGCTTTCACTTGCACAATTTAATTAGCTCATATTATTCCCATAAACCCGATCCGTATCTCCATACACAAGGTGGTGTTAGTCTTCCGAGGTATTAACGTGATGAAAGCCGTCCAATTAAAATAAAATTCCTCGTCTCTTTCACATGAAATGAGAATACTGGTTGTCATAAACCAACATTGTTTGGCTCTTTGTTGAACATTTGACCTTTATATTCTAACTTTATTCTGTATTTATGCTGGACGTGTGGATTAAACAGAAATGTCACGCTCTCTACCAAAGAATTTATATGGCTATAATGCTACTTAGATGACTAAGAACGAACTCCCTCCCGCCCATTTTGCAAAATAATTAAACCAACAGAGGAATTTTCGGAATTTTGGAGGAAAAAAATTGATTCCAAATGATCTTCCGATATTTAGAAAAAAGGTTTGCAAAGAAAGTCCGCTAATTATTAAGTGTTTCTTCGGTGAAACAATAATAAAAGCTGCAATCGTAAGTGTCAATGTCCCGCTTGCACTTCCGCATGCGGAAGTGTAAAGGAAATGTTGCACATCCGCATGCGGAGGTGCAAAAATAATGTTGCAATTCCGCAGCGGAAGTGCAAGCGGATTTTTGCACTTCCGCATCTACGCGGACATTTGCACTTCCCCGCATGGACCGCGACATTTGGCACTTCCGCATGCGGAAGTGCAACATTTTTGCACATCCAGCATGCGATGTGCAACATCTCTCTCCTTTGCACTTCCGCATCGAAGTGCAAGCGGTTCGTACACTTCCTCATGCGGAAGTGCACGCGTATCTTTGCACTTCCGCATGCAAGCGGACCTTTGCACGTTCCGCCGCGGAATTGCAAAGGACATGTTGCACATCCGCCTGCGAAGTGCACGCGGACATTTGCCACTTCCGATAAATCGTATCTTTGCAGTACCGCATGTGCGGAAGTTGGGGGGGCAAAAAAAAAAAAAAAACAATAAATCGGATCGTTGTCAATCCCTATTTTTTGGAGCTAATGCCAGGCTGACTTTGAACGCTTTCAATTATGAAGAATGATTTTTCTCTGCTACATGTTTCAATAGATAATTTAGCCTGTAATTTTTAATTTCCATCTGCTGCCATCTTCCCTCATTCAATGCCAATCCTTCGAAAAAATACAAGAGGTGACACGATGGGTTTGAATCTACTGTAGCAAGAATACCATGTGCACCATTCAAACACACAACCAGGTACACAGAAATGACATGCTTCCAAACCCTTTGGGTTCATCTTGCCCATGTCATATGAACTCATGGAGAGAGTGGTATTCTGGTTTTAAAATCAATATCTGAACTAACAAACTATCTCCAGAAATTGAGTTCCTGACTCCGGTGTAGTGGTTCCCACTGAGATTTGAACAGGAACATCCTTACTCGATAGTAAGCTTGTTAACCACTGAGACCATGCTACCGGGCAAGTATCAGTTTTTTTTGCTTTAGTGATTGACTTAGTGCCCTGGGTGCTTGTCAGGATGAATACGGCTACAGAAAATTTCATCCTGGACGAAAGCAGGTTGACTCATGAGACGACTAAGCTTGTTTGATGTTTCTACAACCTGACTGGAGAGGGATCAGGTTTCGAGGGATCAGTTTCATAGCATCACGCATTTTCCATATAAGCCTGTCAATCAGAAATTAAAATTGAGACATTTCCCAATCTGAAAAGCACGTGACTCTTCCTTGGAATATATTCTTATTGAACTCAGTCCTGGGCTGAGGCACATACTCCTTAGGGTTTTTAACGCAAAAAATTTTAGTGGTGGAGCAAAGTATGACCAAAATTGCTCTTGAAATTGCAAAAAAGACAGAGCTGAACATTTTTTGATGGTTCAATGAATGAAAAACTTGTCCAATGCACTTGTCCCTGCTGGATTCATGCATAGCCAGGGACTGCCTTTTTAAGGCAAATATAGAGCAATGATCTCGTAATACTCTCCCTAATACCCCAAGAGGTGATTTTAAACTCTCCATAGAATCGATCCATATAGTCTATCCTTTACATGATATTATGACATTTTTTATGATCTTATTTAAATGGCGTTGGCCAGGATAATTAGCTCCTGGCCAGGACACATGTCTAGTTATTATTTCTTTAGACCTCGGATGGCTTGATAATTTTTGTTTTTGTTTTTTAGCTGTTCATTATTGCTCCCCTTAAAAGTTCCAGGCGAGTTCTTTGACGACTCCCATGCTAATTTAAATGGCAGTCCCCTGCATTGGATGCATAAAAATCTCAGTGTGCATAACTTGGTTGTTTCTCCTTTCACTCACAAGAAAAAATATGAGTATTAACCTTTAATTATACTACCAGGTGTTGTGATAATCATTGATCAATCAATCAAGTTATTTTTTCTCCACCATCACATCGAACAGTGTGATGCAAACAAGAATTCATATTATGTACAAGACCAATGGATTTCATAATGGAAACATCACGATTATATGGTTATAGATTGCTACAATCACCACAATGGAGAAAGAAAGAAACGGGCATCATTGCGATAGTGAATAGAAAAAAATAGTGATTGAATGGTGACTATTTCAATTTTTCTCATTAATTCAAGCTCTATGTTCTCATTACCAAAGTAGGTCTGACAAATTTAACAAAATACTTACAATTTTTCTGATGAATTGATTGAAATGAAATCGAGGTGCATTATATAACAACCTAGCACCAGGCAAATGAAGAGAAGATCACCAGCCATACGTTTGATTTGTGCAGACCTCTGCAATTTCAATTCTGGAAAAAAAGAGAAATGGTGTACAAAGGGAATATTTACAGAATTATGCACTGGGAACCTGAGCTAAAATTTCCAGTTGGGTCTTGCAGAACAGTATTTTTTTCAAAAGAAATTGCGCCTGCTCTGCGACTCTTGTATTGAATAAAACATACAAGTGATGTTTTTGACAGTGTGACGTCAGTACCTTCATGAAAAATTCAACCTAGATTGGTCCAGCCTTTTTTACAGTAGCAAGTATGGGATTCCTGCAACTCCTTGCTCTATGGCATCACAGACCGAAAACAGAATGGACCAGGGTGGTGAGTCCAAAATGCAGTTGCTTGTCTTGTCCTTAAAGCATATCAGTCATTTTTTTTCAAAAATTCAAAATGCCCCATTTGTCTTAAAATTGCTAGTTTAGGTCATATCAACACCTTGAAACAACAGGACATTAAGCATTTAAAAAAAGATGCACTTTTTACGACTGTTTCTACACCTAAAAAAAGCCGGGCGTCCTGACTTTTATTAGTGAACAAAGCATGATAAAAATTGTAATTTTGAAAATGACGGTTTTGTCTAAAGATTAGACACTTACAGTGGGTCTTTACTGCAACCATCTCCAATTACAACAGTGCAAAAAAATATGGACTTTGATGAAAAATAAAGGCTGCGATTTGTGTAAATTTTGAAGAGAAATCGCTGATAGTTCAGTCAGTCTACTCAGAAGAGTAGATTATTCAAGTAAACAAGGCCAACGGCCCATTTAACATATTACACAAAATCTAACACATGGTAAAGTACACACAGGTTTATAGTTCATTTTTCATTTTTCCAAATTCATATCTTATTTCAATGCATAATGGGTTAAAATTTTGCCATTTGCAACAAACGATTTTCATTCTTTGTTGTATCCAATAATATCGGCTCTTGGAGACTGTGAAGGTGATAACAGGCGGAAAATATCTTACTCTTAAGCCGGGAAAAAGAAATCACACACCGAAGAGGAAGTGAAAGTCATCTTCAACTCACACTAGTTACAAAGTGGACAAACTCTATAATCAAAAAGCAGTAGGATCGTCTCTCGGCCTGTTTCCCCGCAAACAATGACTCTTGAACATATAAGTTGAGTAATTAGTGGCGTTAAGGTTCAATAGTTGAAGCCATTTGATCTGAGAATAAACTGAGTACCATGGCAAATCTGCCAGGTGATAGCTTAATTATTTACAATTAAATCCAGGTGTCTATTTTTCCAGAAAATTAGAATTGTCCCCCTCCTTGCCACATCTTCATTTCCCAATTTCTTCCCAAAAATTTTAACATTGTTCCAATCCTCAAAGCATCATTCTTCCCCAAATGAGCTAGAGACAAAACTGATTCCCCCACCTCAGGGACGAATAATGGAAGAATAGACACCCCTGTAATTAAATCTGGATTGATAAATTTGAATTTGTGTAAAATTGATGAATGGGGGGACTATTCATTAGAGCACATGCACTCGGGGTGGGAAGAACACAAGCTTCTTTCTCAGTTTACTTGGAACTCCTGGAGAAATTTCATTGGGTATATGCTATTGTAAACCTTAAGGATTACCAAGATCAAGCAGTTCACCCAGGCAGTAGATACCACTCGTTTACTTTATACTCCGACAAAACACATTTGCATTGTTTGCTCAAATTTGTAATATCATTGAATGTACCTTGCCTTATAAAGGTTCCTTGATAGTCCTTAACATTGTGTTCGTACGATCATATGAGCAACAAATTAATGCAAAGACCCACCCAATTTGATCCACTAGAATATAGAGAATGGCATGTTGTACCACACCCCTTAAACTAGCTAATCTGTAAAGAAACATGATTTTCTTGGTATAACTGATTTTGGAGGATTTCGAAACTTATTCAAGGCAAAAGGAAAGATAGCCAAAGACTGGAAATGACAGCATCCAGAATTGCTTTTATTTCTCATATTTTTTACTATACATAGCGAATCCAAAAAAATTGTGCCAATATGAACAACAAAAAATGCCATCGACCCGTGTAATAAAACTGTGACGCAGTTGCTGTTTTCATGATCGTATCTTTTCGACTTCTATGCTGAAAAAATGACAGGATTTGGTGAAACAATGAGGGGATGTGATATGAAAGATTTTCGCCGCTGATCCATTTTTACCCCATTCCAATGGGATTTACACAGTAAGCTGGGTTTCAGTTCCATTTTTTGTCTGACTTGGTGACAAATCTTTCTAGAACCAGCCGTGAAAATCTTTCATATCTACCTCATTTCTTCACCCAAATTATGTAATTCTTTCAGCATAGAAAGTCGAAAATATGCCAATCATGAAAACATAACTGTGTCACAGTTGAATAAAACGGTCAGGGTCAAAATTTTGGTGTTTTTTTCATGCCCCAATTTTTTTTATTCACTCGCATTATAGGATGAATGTTGAAAAGTACATATTCACTGTTGTGATAGAATCAACATTTGAGTACACTTGGTCATTGCAAGGTCCAAATAAATGTTTTTCACACAG
>JAMKCH010026213.1:0-35302 GCA_023653785.1 Ophioderma brevispina
AAAAAATATAGCGTTGTGTAAAAAATTGTGTGTGCTAAAAACTATTTCCATGTATGATTAATTATTACGTTGTGTAAAATTTGGCTTGAGAAAAATTCAAGGGTGGGTTATTGATTTTTGTATTGATAAACCTTTGAAAAAAATAAAAAAAGTAAAAAATTATTGATTGTGACTAACTGTTTACGCGTTGTGTAAAAAAAGTATTACGTGTATGTAAAAAATATTGCGTTGTGTAAGAAAATATGGTTGTGTAAAAAAAATATTTTGTTGTATGATAAATATCGGTTGGGTAAAAATTATATTACATTTAGCAAAAAAATCTGGGAGTGTGCCTATTTATTTGTGTATTGTGAAAATAAATCAGCAGTTCGGTAGTAAAAATTATTGCATTGTGTAAACAATTATTGCGTTGTCTAAAAAATTATTGCGCTTAGTTAAAAATTTATGCGTCTTGTGTCAAATTATGCTGTTGTATGAGAAAATATTGCGTTCTGTTAAAATATATTGTGTTGTTGGATAATTGTTTGGTTGTGTAAAAATATTATGCATTGCGCAAAAATTCTGGGAGTGTGTTATTAATTCTGTATTGTGAAAATAATTATGCAGTGAGTAAAAATTATTGCATTGTGTAAAAAATTGTGTTGTGTAATAAATTATTGCATTGTTAATATTTATTGCGTTTGTTATATAGTAGTGGCGTTGTGCGATAAATTATTGCGTTGTGTAATATATTATTGCGGCGTGGTAATATATTACGCATTGTGTGTAAAATAATCAAGTTGAGTTTAAAATAACTTCATGCAGTGGTGAATTGTTAATTGTTGTAGGTAAATAATTAATGTTGTGTGAAAATACATTTCTGTGTGTGTAAATAATTCATGCAGAGTGTGAAGATAATTTTTGTTGAATGTAAATAAGTAACTTGTGGCAACAAATATTGTTGTGTAAATTGTGGGACGTTCAGTTCGGACACCGTACTAATGACTATGTATAAGCCCAACTCCTACACCCAAATTTTCAAAGAAAGAGATGGATGAGAAGTGTGTGTGACTCTAATCACTGTACTGTGATCCTTTCCCTTTTGGTCCGTTTGCGATATATTGGCAGCATTTGAATGGTTGCAATGAACGATTCTTTTTGGTTGGAGGTTTGGTTTATTAGATTTGGTTTCTAGCTCGAGTTGGAGATGACATAATAGATCTCCTTGGTCAGATGGAATTGGAAGTCTCTGCTTTGCCCCCTGGGCCTTTGTCTTGAAGCGACTATAAGCTACACAGCAAGAGAAGCGATTTTAGAGTTATGGTTTGTCAACAGAAAGGATCTCAAGCTACAGAGAAAGCAATACTAGAAGCACTTGAAGGGTGTGGAGGAATAGGAGAGCAAGAAACAAACTTAAGGACATATGGAAGATGAAAGGGATTGAACGCTCTGCCTTTATTTTTTTGATAGTGGGCAATCAGGTTTGCTCAGTCACCCAATCAATCCACATTCAAAGTGATAACAGCGATTTTCTAATAAATTGGCGTGGCCAACGTCAATTGCGACTGTTGTTTTTCTATTCGCACTTACTGAAAATAGCGTCAATGATATCATCTAAAAACTTATATTGATTTGATTTCAAAACAGGCTTTGTTTATAAGACCGTATGTCGGTATAAGCTTAATTTATTTATACTTTTTTTATTTGCAATAAGTTATTCATCTTTTAAGTTTAGCGACATTTTGCCCAGAATCGGTCCAGATTATTGATAAATACACTTCCAGAAAGGTAGCGGCGCGAGAAACAGATTAAATTGAATGCTATAATCAATTATAGGCCAAGATTAGTTTTAACGTGAAATTTCTGGAACAAGGAGAATAAATGTGCAGGATGGTGACAGAAATGGGCTAGAAGAAATACTGAAAAGGTCCCCTAAAATCCTCTTGTGCTTTCAGAATAAGGGGGAAAGTTTGTAAAGGGTTTTAAAATTACAAAATATTAGAATTGTCCTTAATGTGTTCCAACATTTTGTCATGTCCCAAGGATCAATTAAAGTATAGTTTGCCCTCTCTACAACCTGTAGTTTAAGTACTACAGACTGCTAAATCATTCAAGGTAATCCGGGGGTAAAGATTTCAAATGATCAATCAGTGAAACCAGCATTAATTGCTCGTAGAGGATATTACAAACAGAAAATGTATCAAATCACCTACATGGATTACAATATTGACATATAAAGAGCAGAAGCAGTGACCACATAGAGCTGTAGAACCCATCACACTTGGCCCTTAATTTTGCATGTAATGACCATACCTGTTTAAAATATTCAGTGGTGTTTCATGTACCAATAGATGAAGAATGGGAAACATCGTCAGAAGAATCCGACCATTCTGAAAAATTTACCCCAGGATGACCTTGAGCCTTTTTTACCATATAGTTATTTAACTACAAGCCATCCATAGAGATAGGCAAATATACTTTTTGTAATCATTTGGACATGACAAAAATGTTGGAAACCCATTTAAGGACAATTGAAATATTTCGTAATTTTACAACTGTACAACTTTGCCCCATTATTCTGATAATGCACAAAGAGGATTTGGGATGGACTTAAGGATATTAGTTCTAGACACAGTTTTGCACCAATGTCTTGACATTTTCAGCTTAATTCCAGGAAATATTTACCACCTTTCCAGTTATTTATAATACTATTGGCTAGTGGCCTACGTGAAAATAATAACATGATTGCCTTTAGATCCAAAAGATCGAGATGTTGGACTGTGGAGGATGGATGGAGGGATGGAGGGACAGACAGAGGAATGTCTGTTCCTTCCGTCTGTCCGTTCTTGTGGACGGACGGACGACCGGATCGTCGATTGACACTGGTTGATTTGCAGGATCGGTCTTTTTTTCTGTATTTAGTTGAAACCAAAAAAAAAATCATATTCGAATAGCGGGTCTTATATATTCAGAAGCGGGGTTTTTTATCTAAAATTCGGAATAGCGGACCTTATTTAGCTCTCGGAATAGCGGGCCTTATTTAATTTTCGGAAATAGCGAACCTTATCCAATATTCGGAATAGCGGGCCTTATCTAAACTTCGGAATAGCGGACCCTATTCAATATTCGAATAGCGGGCCGTATCTAAATTTCGGAATAGCGGACCCTTTTATTTAGCTTTCGGAAATAGCGGGCCTTTCCAAGATTTCCGAATAGCGGGCCCTGTCTAACTTTCGGAATAGCGGATCTTATTCAATATTCGGAAATAGCGGGCCCTGTCTAATTTCGGGGAATAACGGACCTTATTCATTTTTTCGGAAATTAGCGGGCTCGGAACTAGCGTGCTTTTGAAATACGACCTTCGGAAAGAACAGGTGTAACCGGCTCTGTCGGGCGATAACTACCTTCCACACCGGATCGTAGACCACACGATGCGTTTTTGTGTTCCTTATAGCTGTTGTTCTTGTTGGGGATAAAGTTCTTGATGCATGAGACTTGCTTTGCTTTTTTGGCTTTCATAGTTCCGTTGTACACTTGATGGGGAAGTGTTCACTGTCTTAAAGGTCTGGGCTCCTTCTGGGACTCGAATGAGGTAGGTCTCTGCGTATGCTTGGAGATGATATGATGTCAGATCTACTCAAGCAGTACCGCGGTGTTCTGCGAATGGTATAGGAAAGCCACGCAAATATTACAAAAAATTATCATCACTAAAATAAAATGACCATGTAGAGTAATGTTAACATATGTTTCAAAAATGAAGTGTAATCTTACTAACCTGTGGCAAACTGGGGAAAGAAAATGTTTGGTGGGATAATTCCCACAGTGCATCCAATTGGTGCCACTTACTGCTTGAAGAGGCAATTGCATAACAGTGGAAAAGTGGAAAGGGAGGTAAACAATACCTGTAAGAATGTTAGAACGATATGGCAAGCAGTATAATATGATTCAGGAAAAAAAGTGAAAAATATTTCATTTGTTTATTCTGATTTGAAATCATTCTTCATGTACTTTTTAGGACTTCAATTAGACATGTTACTAATGGGAGGAGTACAATAAACTCGCAATATCTTGGGTTATATTCATTTTCTTTTTTGTTTTAAACGTAGCATGCCCATCAGTAACTTTGACGCATCTGGTAGCAACAACAAGTCTACTTGATATTACATCCAGTTGCACATCTGACATTGGGAAGGAGCAACCTCAGTACTATGGTAGGTTTGTTAGAAGAGTTATCAACTTTGCATATGATACGGGCATAATATATCACATTCAACATAGGGAAGCAGTTTGTTTTTTACTGTATAAATATTGATGCTTATGCCATGAGGTTGCATAAACAGAAGATTTTAATTTTTTTTTTAATGACTAAGCAGATTCACAGAATGCGTGAAGGTCCAAATAGGCACTCTAGGACTGTTCCATCTCCGATGAGAGGGGAGGGGGGGGGAGAATATTTGCTGTGAATAAAATAAAAAATACAATGCATGGCGCGTGAAGCGGCTCTTTAGATGAAGGCCATTTGGAGCAAGAAAAAGTATGTTATCCAACTGTACTTGACTATTAGAGTGGTATAGTATAACTCACGTATTCCTCTTCACGGGAGTGAGTCACTCGCTTTTTGCTAACTTAATCACAATCGCTCAATCTGTTGTCACATGTTTCGTTCCTCCAATTGAGTTACCTGTTGTAGTTGTGCAAGACCAAATCCGTAACCTATTGCTTAACTTCATTTCTATTCAATTTACCGCGTTTTCAGAAGAAAATTTAGTGTCAACGACCTATTTATAATGTACACTGGTAGTTATTGTGAAGAGGACGGGTATTTGTTCCTCACCCAATCGTGGAGGTGGTACACCTGGCTATAACATGGCCCTACATACCCTCCCATTGGTAATATCTTTACTCATGGTTGCTAAAGTCTATACATATCCATTGGGTCTCTGATATTGGGAAAAAAAATTGAGGTGACATTTTTATATATTTTTAAGAAATGTGCCAGTTTTATTGGCGGGAACAGACAGTTATTTGATCGTAATAATTTATAATGAATTACACTGGTTTTCCTTAGCCCCCAATGGGACTACAGAATTTGTTATAGAGTTGATTATTTTGGCAATTCCACGTCCCATTGGTCGAATAGTTCTTTATGTCTTTTCATTGCCCGCGAATCATTTTATAGCCGTTGTACAGCCTTGAGAAGTCTCAACCCCTGCGGCATAAAACCATGCACAATTGACTGTATACGCTGACCGTAGAAGAGATGTAATCAGCCTGTTTTTAGCCCAAATTATCGATTTTTGGGCATGAATTTTTTACAAAATTTGTTTGTAAAAAACAAAAAACTTTTAATTTTTCTCTTGATTTTTCAGATTTTGGGCCATTTTGAGCTCCATAAAAGAAAAAAAATAAAAAAGGAAAAATTCGCCCTGACCGACCGACCCTACTCGAAGGTCCGCTCGCCCATAAAACGGGTTTTTCTTTTTTCGTCGCCTTAAGGCGAAATTATTTGTTATGCACGAAATGTGGCGTTTATTCCATCAAAAGAATATGAATAGTATTTATGCAAATGATGTGGAATAACAAGGATATGAATATGAATTTAAATACAAGAGTAGCTCATTATATCCCCCTGTATTCCATGCTAGGAGGAGGAGGAGAGACGGATTATTATTGTTATTATTATTTATTATATTATTATTTATTTTATGCAAAAAATGGACTTGGACAAAAAAGTTCTATAAATTTGTCCAAATCTATTAAGTAGCAGGACTAGTAATTACACGATATGCTTGATAGTTGCTTGACGGTTTTCAATAATTTTGCATATTGGGCAGTGTTTGGTGGGGTGTACTTCTTTGAATTACACTTTATACTATTTTTTGTACAATATTTTTAGTTTCCATAAAATCATACTAGGTGAGATTTCAAAAATACTGTGATGGATACAAAGGCAAAGGAAGAAAAGTTATAACTATTAATCATATTTTATCAATCAAACTTAAGTATTGCAAATTCCAGGGCGATTGGAGAACAAATTGAATATCACTATAAAAATATATTTAAATAATCGATTAATTCAGTTTGTCCAGTTATACTGTCACAAGGTATTCTTTCAAAATAAAACCTTCACTAGAAAATGAAGGAAGTGCTGGAAAAATGACCAGGCCCTCATAGTGGCCTAGTGGGCCATTCTCCGATAAAGTGTGCAAGTTTGGTCTCCAAAATGACGAAATATCAACATTAAGAATTCCTGAAAATCATTGAAAATCGTAAACTTAATTATTCTCAGAACACGGAACACTGCATGGGTGATCTTAAAATTATATCCGTTTTAGTATATTGCCTAACGTTAACACTTAAGTAAATCGTCTCTTCCGTAACGTATCTGTCGTGCTTTGTTCTTAGTCTTCTGTTTTGATGAAAGTACTGCTTCGTCGACTTATCTCATACGTTATCAGGTATTACCTTCATACTAAGCATGGTGTGTTATTCGACTCTATGTATCACGCCGTATTGGCAATAGCGTAGCAGGAGGGGAGGTAACATATTGTCGCGGTATGAACGTAACAGAGGGATTCTTTCATTACTAGGGCTGGAAATTGTTTACGTTGAACCAGAATTTATTCAAGTATGCCTACACTTCGTTGATCGAGTGTCCTATCCCGATTTATTTAGAGATCCCTGTTTGGAGCGATTTAATGGAATTTGTTTTGCCTGGCAAATATTGTCTGTCCCCCTTAACTTTCATTTTCGTATTTTTTTTTTGCAGAATTGCCTATATCTTTAACTGTGAAATCGAAGAAAGCACGCCCATATAAAAAAAAGCATCATCGATTAAGCAGTACATTGGAACAAATACCTAAAATGGCAGTTAAAGATAAATCTTTCCGTTGCAACTCGCTCAATATTTCGCGACTTGAATGCTTCTCTGATTCGTATTGAGAAGAAACAACATGAAAACATGCTATACTTTTTCGTCGGATGTGAAACAATGGCATCTCTTGACGGAGTCTGGAGGATTTGTTTTCCTTCCGTGAAAACAAACGAATCATTATCAGAAAAACTGATGAATATCTTTTATCAGAGGATCTGAGAAAAGAAATCGCTTTTCACCTAGATTATGATGTTCGAGAATGAGAATGCGGTTTGTAAAAAGGAATGAACCAAATAATGAAAATAGGTAGGTTCACAATCTATTGAAATTGGCGTTGATTTTTAGTGGTATTATCAGATTATCTCTCTGTTTAGTTACTATATCGTCGACACGGTCACATCGTGACATATCCGACATTTTATCACAGGCACTCCAGAAGTCCGACACCCCTAAGAAGGGCAGTCACAAAATCCAGCGATTCTGACAGTACACTTGATTTTAAAAATGAATGAGCACATGTGGTATCCCACAGAGCCCCTAAAGGTGCAACGAGAGATTTAGCATAACAGGTATCCTAAAAACATGGAAAATTCCGACTTTTGCACTTTGCGCATTTACTTGTTGTATCGACAGCACCTTTGTTGGAGTTATTACCAATCATGATCAAGTGACCCCGAATGACCTAAATCAATATTAGACACATTTTTTGAAGAGCGCCACCAATTTTCAAAAATTGATATTTTGCCACAGTTACGTGGTAATTGTCTAGGAAACTATACTGCGAACGAGAATGCTAGGAAAATGCGTATTTATCACAAAATAGCGATTTTGTTAATTAGAATTCGGGATCCCAGCTAGATTGGACTTAACGGCAGAGCTGGAAATATTGCTACGTTTATGTCCGATCCATGATGAATAGTGCCACCTCGAGAAATAACCTCTAACTTGGCTTGCCTGAACTATTAAAAAACAACTTAAGGATGAGCGTAGAACGTTAAACGGCGCTTTCCCGGATATTTAACCTTGGAGGCCGTTCCAGAAGCGGTATTATTATCGGGGATCCCGAAATAATTATTCTAGACAAAATTCCTTCGTTGGATGCATAGAAATTTTCGAGCTTAACATTAACAGGTATAGTTTACTAGCCCAGTTACCACTGCAATCGTGTAAAAATCTCCAATTTTTGAAAAATTGGGGGCGCTCTTTAAAAAAATGTGCTAATATTGCTTTAACTGGACTTCCACATAAGACCCCTTGCCTGAAATCATAAGCTATCAAGTATAACCTTGACCCCTCACTACATGTACTGAAAAAGTTATGCTCACAATTCCCCCTTCCAATTATGCCTTTGATTAATTAAATGTAAGTTGATTGTAAACTTATATTATACATTGTTATGACGTCTGTCGTAGACGTCAAAGGTCAGAAATACCTTCAAACACACATAATGAGCCTTGTGCCACAATGATCTGAATTTTATAATATAATAGATTTATGATTTAGTCAGATCTATTTGGTTCAAAGACTTTGGTATTCCAAAACAACATTACATATGTAAGTAAAATTAACACAATTTAATAAATACTTTAATTGTCCCAAAGAGTGTGGCAGTTCAACGATGATATGTCATCACAGTGAAGACCCAAAATGACAGCATGCAAGTCACACTTACAATTCTCAGGTAATATTCCAATGGTAATCTTATCAGTCCTGAAGATAACTTTTTTGTCCATCAGTTCAAGACGACAAGGTTAAACAGTCCCTCGACGACACTAATATTCCACAGTTATCAGTCCAAGATAAATCACCACGATTTCTAGCTGTCCACATTTTGGAAACCTCTTTGATTCCCAGCACTTTGGCGTCAAAGAACGACAGTAGAATAGCACCTTGCTCACGTGGAATTGAAAATATAATATTTTTGGAAAAATAACTTTGTACAGGTCTGCACTTATTGCAGGTCAAAACTAGCTATAGCTTCTAGCTACTTTGGCTGCTGGCAAATCTAACCTCTTGAAACTTGCTTTAACATCATTTCAAAAGTTCGCCAAGTCTTAAAATAGATTTACCACACATCATGCATAAACATAACCTAGCACTGTCCAATCAGATTTCACAAAAATTACCTCATCGGAATTGCTCATTTCACATTTATAACTTCAGGGAGATTCCTGGGCATGTAATATGTGTGACTTAAAGCATAACAGTTTGACTCAGTTTCTAAGTTTACATCATTGGGAATTCCCCACTTCCATTCTTGTGCAATCTATCTAACCGGTGCACCTTGCACAAACAACACTAGGGGAAGCCCCTGCTTTTTTTTATCATAAACAAAGTACTTTTCCCGCGCGAGATCTTTTCGTCAATAAATGAGAAAATCAAATTAAATCCTTAATCAGAAATGGAGGCCATCTAACATCCTCCCCCTTAAAAAAAGAAAATTTGAATGTATGAAAATTTTCCTAAATCTGGCTTTATACCGTAACAACTATTTGTGGGTTAATTTTACATGCAGTTTACACAGTGCAAAGTTCACTTCATATAATGTGTTTCTTGCATTGCTGCCGCAGCCTACATTACCAAGTTGTAATACTAAATTTCGAACAAAAATTTATGCGCTCTGGACAAGGCATCTGCCAAGATGTGTTTCTTTTCCTTTGATTTCTTATGTCCATATTATATTCTGTAAAGTTAAACTCCACCTGACAATTTCTGATTTCTTTTTTTCACCTCTTGTGGATGAACGAGTGTGATCCGTTACACTAGAACTGGGTGCAGTGTTGTACTCAAGTACACGTCAAATTTTGCAATGACAATAGCAATGGCAAGACATTCCTTTCTCAATTGTTGAGTAGTTTTTTGATGTTTGTCCAACTTCTTTGAGAAATAACAGACAGGATGATCTACATCAATTTTCCTCTTGCGGGCATGCATGACAATTCCACCACAGCCTACACACTGCATCAACTGCCAACTTGAATTGTTTCTGGAGCAATCCAAAAACTGGCCGCATTCATCCAAAATAGACTGATTTTCTCTCAAACGCTTTTGGCATTGCTCTGACCACACAAATTTGATTTTTTCAGAGGTGCGTCCGCGGGACACCCATTTCTGAGAAATTTGGACAGTTATTTTTTGGTAATACCCCCACAGCCTATACATCACTGGCTTCAACTGCCAACTTGAATCGTTCCTGAAAGTCTGGCGCAATTAGAACTGGCGCATTCATCAAAATAGCATTGATTTATCAAATGTCTTTTTGACCGTACAACTTTTGCATTTTCTCGAAGGTTGTCAAGGCGGACGGCGCAATTTGGAAATTTGGACAATATTTTCTGTAATACCCATACCTACCTAAGAATCTCATGAGATCTTTTTTGCTCTGTGGTTGGGGAATTTCTCAATTGCTCCAACTTTGTTGTGATTGGACTAATTGCCCTGTCCTACATATGGGCAAGTATGTGACATTTTGCATGGCAAAATTTTTCACTTTTCACCAATTCACAGTCAACCCTGGCTGAGATAATTTCTCAAAACAATTGATGAGCTGTCTCAGGTGTTCTTCCACAATGTCGCGCGTCAAAAGGACGATCATCCACTAGCTTCACTATTTCTATGTCTGGGACTACTCTGTTCACAGTCTTTGAAATGTCGCGGCAGAATTTTTGAGGACAAATGCCATTCGTTTGTATTGGTATAGGCCATCGGGGCGGACAAAAGGCCGAAATTTCTTGGCACGCGTCAGTGAGTGAACTTGCCAATACCTGTCAAACAAATCAAATTTGCTAACAGATTTGGCATTTCCAACCTATCTATGCAGTAATCATCAATCCGTGGGATGGGATATGAGTCGGTTTTGAATTTTTGAACAGGAGTTTGAAATTTCCGAAAATTCGGTGACCAAAACGAAAGGACACCATCAGGTTTGAGGAAAGAATAACATGGTAGCCCATTCACTATTGCTATGTTCTACATACAGGGTCTAACATGTATTTCACCTCATTCTGTATGTTGCAACTTGATGGGATTCACCCTATAAGGATGTTGCTTTATAGGCTCGGAGTCACCTACATCAATGTAATGGGTTATGACATGGGTCTCAAGGGGTTACATCAGGAAATATGTTTTCCAGTCAGAATTAACTCTTTCAATTTACCTTGTTGACCTTCTGGAGATGACATAGTCTTTTGTCCAAATTGGCACAGTATGTCAGATTTTGACAGATTGACAAATCATAATTTTCCTGTGTTACAGTGCTGTCTTGTTAAGGTTAATGACTCTGTGATTCATCAATTGACACACTCATCACTAAACACTTGTTGATATTACACACGCAGGCTTAATGTTATCATCTCTTTAATTATACCTTTGAGCATATTTAGGTGACATAAAAATGTCGACTTTTTACGCCACCAGTGATTTTGACAAATAGGCAAGGTCTCCCACTGTGTTCTCAACGCATATGGTGCCAGACATAATTGCGGCAAAGGATTTGCCCTTGTATTGGAAAAAGTGCCAAAACTTTGTTCACTGGCTTGAATACTCGCCCTGGCATTCTTGTCATACCATGTTTTCATTTTGGCCTGGCTCGTTTGAGATTTGTTTGGCAATTTTTGTGGCTCTTTTTGGAGCCTGTGTATAAATGAGACAATAGCTAGCAAATTCCACATCAGGAATTTTCACAACCACTTTCCTTTAGGGTGTCAATGCCCCTTTAATTTGTGACCAAACACCAATCAAATGGACTGAATCCTAATGACTATGTACAGCCTCCTTGGTAGCAAAGAACAGGAGATGAACTCCTCATCCCAATCCTCTCAAATTCAAAACAATAAGTTTTGATCATCGTTTTCATGTTTGGTTGGTACCTTTCTAGGGCCCCTTGGGAGTCTGGGTGGTTATGCTGAAGAACTGTACTGGGAAATTTCCCAACTGGTCCATGACGTGTTGGAACAAACCTGACATGAAATTTGATCCTTGATCAGACTGAGTGATTTTGGAAGTGGCATAATAGGGTTGAAAAAAGTTGTTAGAGCTTGTCACTGATTTATGGCATTAATATTTTCTAGTTTAGCCTCAGGAATCTTGATCTTGGTTTGGAAGGACACATGATGGTCAGTAAATACTGATTCCTTGACTTGGTCTTTGGAAGTGCCCTACGCAATCTATTAACACAATACTAAATGGCTCATCACTATGATGGTATTGGTTGCAAGGAAGCAGTAGGAATTTTCTGTTTAGGCTTGCCCACCATTTGACATGTGTGACAAGTCTTCCAATACTCAGACACATCTTTTCTGAGTGTAGGAAACCAAAACTGACTCCTAATTCTGTCATGGTGTTTTTCTCAAACCTAAGTGCCTGCCATGGGAGTATCATGGGCTATGCATATCACTTCCCTATGGTATACCTTTTGCACCATTCAAATTTGATGCAAAACCTTCCATTCTCAACGACAAGGCATTGGGTGGCCGCCATTTTCTCTGAGGACACCATTTTAGTTTGTAGAAAAACATACAGAAATTTGTCGGCTTTCTGTTGCGTCAGTGCCCTCTCACCTAATTCCTAAGTACTGGGTCATTGTGCTGTTCATTTACCAGCTTGTCATGGCTTAAGGGTTCCTTTACAGTACCTAACTCTTATATTGATCAGCGGTGATTTTCATTGTTTACCGC
Source organism: Ophioderma brevispina (assembly GCA_023653785.1). Lineage (NCBI taxonomy): Eukaryota > Metazoa > Echinodermata > Ophiuroidea > Amphilepidida > Ophiodermatidae > Ophioderma > Ophioderma brevispina. Next base: position 12,529 of record JAMKCH010026213.1, read on the forward strand.
TTGTCACTTGTTTGTGCTCAGGGGCTGGGATTTTCACTACTAGGGAATCGTAGTCTCCCCCTGCAAGAGGGGATGAGGACTCCAAAATCCAAAATCTCTAAATTTGGGCCCAAGTCATCCTCGACGCTCTCCTACATGTATGTGAGTATTTTGACTCAGCACCTGCTCACTGTTTTTCTCTGTTGAGGGTTTTCTGGGTCATGACCTATGACTGCACATGCTGGGAAAAGGTCTGGTTCTCATCAAATTTATCCACTGTTACAGGGCACCTGGGGAACAAATATGGGATCTGGGAGTACTTTTCCCCTGCCAATTCATTCCCTAACAACAGGATAATACCCCTTTAATTGGGAGTTCTTGTCTAAACACCAATTGTGACAGTTTCCAGAAAACCAAATCTGATTTCAAATTACCAATTTGTGAAGAGGGACACTAATACAATCCATTCCTATCCCTGAATCAATGCACAACTAGTTCATGTGGAACCTCTCAATATCAAATGGAAGTGACATCTTCAAATATCATTAAGGGGGACTGGCACTTGAGAGTGACAAAATCCCTCCAAACAAAAAGGACTTAAAGTCATCCCTACTTTTTTATGTGTCAATTCCCTTTGGTACACTCGAGTGTGGCCTGACGTTTCGATCCTAGCAGGATCTTCATCAAAGGCAAACTGATAAAACAACAGAGTAAGACAAACCATATATACAAAACAAATGAAAAAAAAAGGGAACCATGTGCACAGGGAGGGGTAAAGGGGGAGGAAAGCTGAAAAAAAAAGAGAAACAATGGAATTAATGAACAAAGATAAGAGACGATTACCAAGAAATCAAGTAGGGAACCCCTGGAGAAGTGGAGGACGGAGGAGTGATGGGCAAAGGGACGGGGAGAGGTCCTCTGAACACAGAACATAAGACTTAATGAACAAGGGGAGGGAGAAAATGACCAGGAAATCAGTAGGGCATGGACAGGAAAAGCTGATGAAAGAGAACATAGCCCGCACCACCCACTAGAGTAGCTGGGGGAGGGAAGACATGCTGATCAACCCCCCAGGAGGGCGAACAAGAAGCCAGCCCCGGAGGGAGAGCGAGACAACCCCCAGCCCGAAACCACATAAGAGAAAGAAAAGGAAAGGGGGGGGGGAACCCGTGAAAAATGAACTGGGGAATACACATTAATAAACAACGCATAATATAACATATAACAAAATTAAAGCAAAAGAAATCTAAAACAAAGCATAAAAATAACAGATAACAAAACAGAGCATATATATCATAACAAAAAGCATAATATACACATTTTTTTTTTTTTTTTAATTATAACATATAACCAAAAACAAAGCATAAGATAATTGAAAAATAATACAATATAGTGAACAAGAACATCAAAGCCTAATAATCATAAACATGGTAAAAACACGAGGCCCTACAGTAAGAAGAAACCTGAAAAGAGAAGCTGAAAAGGGGCGGGGGGGGGGGTTAGGTTACATTGAAGTAAAAAAATGGACTGTCGTTCCTTCTGATGTGAGACCATGGGGGGATGGTGAGTAGTTAGAACGACCCTTCATCCAATCTTTTCTTGTGAGGGACGTGCGGGCGCGGTTGCCAAGAGATTCAATTACTGTAAGATCATATCAGGGAAATTGTATGGTTAGGTAAGTTGAAGCGCTGACCCACCGGTGTTTCCCCTTGATGTGTTGACTGGGACCTATGGCATAGAAAGTCTATTCAGAGGGAGTCTTGGTTTCACCAACAGACTGGACTCACACACTCTGCAGAAATAGATAAATGACATTAGAAGTACTAAAGGTGATGTTGCCTCTGGTCTTGTAGTTCGTACAGTGGCCAGGACTGGTGAACGAGTCCTGCGACCTTCCTGCATGTGTCCTTACAGACAATAATCCGAAACCTGTGAACTCGAGAAAGCCTACCTTGCTGTGTAGGGAGAAAAAGTATCAGTAGTGGGGACATGAAGCCCTCAAATCATGTCACGTAGATTGCGGGGGCGTCTGTAGGCCAAGTGGAGTGTCAGGACCCAGCACGGCGAAGGCGATCTGATAGTGGAAGAATATGTGTTAGTGCTGAGCAATACCGACCGCCAGGGGAGGAAGACTGCGGATGAAACTGTGAAACAAGGGGAGTCGGTTTGGGGTAGTAGTAGTATCTGGTTTCTGGGTTTCTCTGCACGAGCGGTAGTCCTGGGTAGTGAGTAGGCTCTCTGGATGGCTTGTTGAACTATGCTGGAGCTGTGTCCTCTGTCCAATAGGTGCTTCTTCAAATTCTGGATGGTCGATAAAAATCTAGAATCATTCGCAACATATGCGCCGAAGGCAGAGAGCCTGACTGTAAGCTATGCCAGTCTTACAGTGGCAAGGGTGGTAACTAGAGGAATGAAGATATGATGGGTTTGTCTGTGGGCTGGTATATAGATCCGTGGAGCGGGTGCCGTCTGCTTTCTTGATGGTGACATCAAGGAAATTGTAACTGTTGTGAGAATATTCAGAATGTGAATAAGGGGTCTGGGAAGCGAATTGATTATCTGTGGTTGTTAAACGTGATGAGCTCTCATCATCGCTTGGTCCAGGTGAAAAACATCATCAATGTACCTCCACCAAAAACCAAGACGACATGGTGCGCAGCAAGCATCCATTCCCTTGTGTGGAATATTCTTGTTTTTGAACAGAAGAAGGAACATTTGACCTCAAAGAGTAACTGCAACCTATCGGTTTTGACTAACTTTTGGCTCTCTCCATTTTGGGTGGGCCCCCTAAGCAATATCTCCCAAGACCGTGACTTGTATGTCCTGGCCTTTTTAACAGTGATGGCATGTGAACTGTGAGTGATGTTGGGTCCTGTCCCATGCTTTTGATTAGCACAATTTTCCTTTTGCTCCCTTTTCGTGGGAACCTGCCTGGGACTTTCCCCGCTGAGTGCTACCATGAGACCCTTTGTTAGAACCCGAATTATTGTTGTACCTATTAAATTCTTGGCTAGGCTTACTAGTATTACTTAGTTAATATGTCAATGCATAATCATCGGCCTTTACGGCTGCTCACGCAAACTGTTCAATTTTGTTTTCATCTAGAGGTGTTGTGGTATTGGATGTAGACACTGTTTGAAATCTTCAACTAACATCAAACTCCCTGAAATTGACAACATTTGCCCGACTTCTTTGGAGAAGCCAGCGATCAAAATTTGTTCATTTACAGGGCATAAACTCAAACGTTGTGTCTGGTCATCCTTTTCTGAAAAGATGAATTTTGTCTATATGCCTGGCACCAATTCATATTCTTGGAACACTGCCCTGCTTAACCTCGTCATTATCACTACTTCTGTCTAATGGCTGGCCCGAATATATTTCTCGGGCTTTACCAATGAAAAATGACTGTGCAAAAAGGGTCCCAGATTCTTGGGCCATTTGAAGCTATTGGCAATTTTCTCAAAGTGTAAGAAGAATTGGTCTACTTCTTGTTCCTGAAATTTTGGAAACAGGCAGAATATCTTTGCCGCTCAGACCAGAGGGCTTGGAAGAGTTGATGAGCTAGCCTGTTGTTTCAATTTCTAACTCGAATGAGCTTCAACCTTCCTTTTGTTTATCTCATTTTGCAATTGACCTTTTCCAATTTCCTTTGTGTGATTGGCAATGCCATCTATTTCTGTTTCATTTCATTTTGCATTTCAATTTCTTTTGTTTTGCATATTTTTTTATTTGCATTTGCAGTCGCAATTTTCTTTTTCTAATTCAAGTTCCTTTTCTTTCTGTACTTTTGAATTTGCATTTCTATTGTTTTTTTTTTTTTTTAAAAGGTTTAAATATTCTTTGAAATGCATTTTCATTTCAATCTCTTTAATTTTACACGGTATCAGTTGTGCCTGTTCAAGAACCTCTTCTATCCTATCCAAATATGAACTATCCCAAACATCTGCCTGGGACAAAACATTTCAATCAAATTATTTTTGATGACTTGCTTTTCTCAGACCATGTTTTGCCTTCACCCTAAAGTTGGCTAGTTTCATTAATGCACTTACAACCAACAATATTATTGACTTGAACCAAACGACAAAGTAGTAGAACATGTAACACACACAAAATGTGTATGCCAAAATGTGCACAATGCTTACGAGATTATAACACTTTCTAGGTGTGTAAATGTTGAACAATAAGCTCAAATTTATCTCAATTCAATTCCCAGACGAGCCCCCAATTAGTTATGACGTATCGTCGACCGTCAAAGGTCAGAAATACCTTCAAACACAACTAATGAGCCTTGGCACAAGTGATCTGAATTTGTTATAATATAACGATTAATTTAATGATTTAATCAGATCTATTCGGTTCAAGAATTTGGTATTCCAAAAACAACCATTAATATATAGTAAAATCACCAAATTTTAGAAGATATTAATTGTCCAAAAGAAAAAAGTGTGCAGGTAACGCTGATATGTCCTACAGCGAAGACCCCAAAATGACAGCATGACAAAGTGTGAAAGTCAAAATTAAATATTCCATGGGAATCTTCTCAGTCCTGAAATAACTTTTTACCAGCATTCGACGACAATGTTAAACAAGTCCCTCGACGACACTAATATTTCCAAGTAATATCATCCCAGGATATCACACGATTTCTATCTGTCCACATTTGGAATCCCATTTTGATTCCCAGCACTTTTGGTTTCAAAGACGACAGTAGATTAATAATAAAACAAACTCACTTGTTGCTCACTAATTGAAAATATAGATAAATCCTGGCACCAGTAACAGGCTGCAATATTGCGGTCAACTAGCTATACTTCTAGCTACTCTGGCTGCTGGCAATCTAACCCTCTTGCAACTCTACTTTATACAATCATTTCACAAATTTTCCAAGGCTTAAAATAGTATTACCACAGCATCATGCATAAACATAACAAAAATTACATCATCTGAATTGCATCATTTCACATTTATAACTTCATGGGGGATTCCTGGTTCCTGTAATATGTTTCTACTTAAATCATAAACAGAGTACTCAGTTTTCTAAGTTCATCTTGGGGAATCCCCAGTCACCTTTTGTGCAATCTATCTAACGGTGCACCTTCACAACAACACTAGGGAATCCCCCTGCTTTTTTATCATAACAAAGGACTATTCCCCGTGAGAAATCTTTTCTCAAATAAAATTGAGAAAATCAAATTAATAGCTTTTAATCAGAATGAGGCCAATAACAAAATAAATTTCTTCCTGCCCAATTAATAATTCAACTCATGTTTACTCATACCAAAAGATGGTTTCTCATTTTTTTTCACTCTTCTTTTTTAGATCAACATTTCAAACTACTAAGATTCTATGAAATATCTAATCTTTGTGAAGGTAGTTTACCAACAATATAAATCTTTTTTACTTCATTTCAATACTGTATTCAAACATTCAAAGCAGTATTAACCCAACCACCTTGGATATATTCTTTTTTTGAACTTTGGCTGGTGTCAAAAGGTCAAAAAATGGGGAATGCATAAACCTTGTCATTGGTGGTAGATGATGAAACTTATTTCCATGTCACTTCATTCCGAAATCGTTATGTCATTTCCAGGGCATGCAGGGTCCATCCAACGTCAAATACTAAACAGGGCCCGTATGGCCTTGAAACCCTGTGGGTTAGTCAATATTTTGATGCTATTTTTTTCAAGTCTTTCCATGTCTAATCCGATGTCAAAACACTACAAATGGTTATATGGTCATGAAACTTGGGTAGGTGCCGTCAACATGCAGTGCTGGAAATGTTGAATGGTCATTTCAAGGGTCATGTTTTGTCATCCAAGGTCATTGGGTTGGTCCATTAAACTTGTGGGTGAGTCAAAATTCAACATTTGAGACCAACAATGTCAAATCACTCAAATGGTTGTATGGTCATGACTGTGGTGGGTGTAGTCAACATTAAGTAAACTACGGTATTTCATGCCACCTGGTGTCCTCCAAAGTCACATCACTTCAAAGGGTTGTATGGTCCTGAACCCTGGGGGGGGGGTAGTCACCTTTGAATACCAAAATGTTATATTACCACAAGTCATAGGTCAATCAAAGTCAAATCACTCAAATCGTTGATGTCATGAACTTAGGGTGTGGTTCAACATTTCAGTAAAGAAAATGGTTACTGTCCTTTTCACGGTCAAGTGTCACAACAAGGTCAAGTAACTATAAATGGTTGTTATTCACATTTTGATAGCACAAATTTTTCAAGTTTCATCTGAAGGTCATCCAAGTGTTGTCAACAGTATGCAAGACTTCAGTGGTGCGAGAACCCCTTATGTTCCATCACCGTCCCCATGTGAATCTTAAAAGAAAAAACCGCAATTTTTACATAGTAACGTATTTTATTTAACGTCTTTCGCATATCTAAATAAAGTAGAAGTTGAGCAAGGAATAAACTTATTTTTGGATTCAAGTAAGTTTTAAAAAAATTGAAATTACAGAGTGTGGCCAAAATGCTCTTCGGGAAAATATTTAAATATTTCTCGTGTCAACTGCGCTAAAACTTTGCACTGCGTGAAGGCCTAATTCAATTAATCATCTAATCAAATCCCGTTTCCCCATCCAATTTGAGTCCCTAGATCCAGATATACTCACTTAAGTGAAATGGTGCAAATTTTAGTTTGGCCCACTTCACCACCGATATAATCTTGGTAAGTAGCGAAAATGTATTGAAAAGCATTAGATTTGTGCATTCCCAAGAAGTGTGAAAAGATTACAATTGAATGTTTAATCAGGTAACAGTATTGATTTGCAAAAAAGCTCTTATTATCGTCGTGTTCACGACATACTATCGAATCTGATTTTTTGGTCAAACTGAATTATAGTTGGTTTTGAAGTTTTAATTACTACTTAAATTAATTCGACAAGGGTTATTATTGATTAATCTTTCCCTGGGAAAAAAGAAAAGACCAACGTAAAACCCAAACAATCCCATCAAACTCGAACCGGCGATCTCCGTATTACTAGAGCGCTGTGGGAATTACGGAGGTCACCGTTTCGAATCGCCAAGCGCACGTTTTCTCTTCAAACTCATGTGCGCTGGCCATCTCCAGGGAAATATTACTAAAATAATCACAAATTTTAGTTAATAAATGATTCTAGCCTGCATTGTTAGTACTCTTTTGTTGTACCCAAAAATACAAGTGAAATTAAATCTCCTACCCAAAAATAGCCCTGTCGAATACACCCCTTTGTAAAAGCGTGTTTCACACCCATCGAATTTGATATCTTGTTGGCGTGTCCACATATCCTCAAAAAAACCAACCAGATACAGTTGTCTCATGAAAGAACGTTAGTTACCTTACCCTCCAGAAACGGCCATATTTTGCTTGTACTTATCAATTCGTATCCTTATTGTAGCTATATTATGGCAAAATATGTACATTTTGACTATGGTGACAACAAGAAAGAAAACGGTGAAACTAACCAAACAATGACTATTTCCATAACAATGGATGCAAATCCTCCTTTGTCCACGGCTAGCAATAGCAAGAAACATGTACTTTAATTCTTAATGGATTGACACCCTTAAGTCCCTCAATTTATTTAATTAATTTGGTTCACATGTTAATGCCTAAAATCGACCTGAAACATGCACTTAATTTGTTCTTAGAATGCAGGCCGCAATCCCTTCACCGCCGTCTCCCATCATAATTGCAATATTAATTTGGTTAAGTTTACTTTCAAATAATGGAATTGGGCGTGACTCCTACATGAATTGCTCTTATGTTAAAAGGACCACGTTCATCGTGAATGGGTAAAGTTTTCCCTCAAAATAGGGGTTCATAGTAAGATGGTCAATCAAGGTGAAAGAAAACAAAATTCTAAAGCATGTCAAAGACTCTAAAAAGTGCAAGGAGAGAGATATAGTCGTCAAAGAACATGACGCAATCATCCGCAAATAATGACTGGCAGTGCATAGAGAACTGACAATAACCTAGAACTCCAGAACCTTGGATTTTGAGAGTATTATTGGCCATGGAGGGTATTAAACATTTTTTATGTTGGGGATATTTGCATCCATGGTTTCCTTTCCTCGCTAATGCTCGCCGTGACAAACGTAGGTTGCATCATTTTCACATTAATGTTCAAAGAAGTCTATTTCATATAGAACTCGAAAATAATCATAAGCTTGATTAGTAGCAAAATGGCCGTTTCTGGTAGGTAACGGTTCTTTTGGAGACACCCTGTAAATTAACGAACGAATACGTATTCGCTGGGACAAGGATTGCTAAGCTAAATGGACAAGATTTAAGACATTCGGTGAAAATTACCTTTCTTCATGATGAAGGATTTGTCGTGTATTTTACATTTGTAATTTTTGTTTAATTACTTATTTTTTTTTTAAAATAATTGTAAATGTTAACTGTTTGAAAAAGAAATTATCCAAGTTTGTGTTGGACTTTGATACAAATAAACATATTTATCACTTTAGGGGACATAATGACAGTAGCCTGTCTTCCAAGGGACGGATTACCAATCCCAGGTGATTTCCTCCAGTGGGCCCAAAAACGTTAAAAACCTTCTAAAATTCTTCAAATAATTGTTTTCACATTCCTTTCGGTCATTTTGGCGAAAAATGTGGAAGATAGCATGTGAGGGCTTATTATATTAGACGAAACGAAACGGGATCAGTGCACCTATTGGATTAACGCTGTATTCGTTATCCAATTTTTACTCTGACGGAATGAATAGACGTTTGTATCAAATGCGTTGCATGAAACCTTTTCGTTCGTTTCGCGAATATAATAAGCCAGTACCGGGTTAAACGTATACGCCGTCAAGTCGAGTGGTCGCTCTATAATAGATTCACGCTGATGGGCAGGCGGGAAAAAGTTTGGACCTGTGAATGCATGGAATAGGGCCGTGAGTTGCGCCAGCGTTTATTGTAAAAATTGATTTTGTAGGTGAAAGACCGCAATTGCAAAGAAGTAGACCTATTATACCAACTGCACAACCATAAAAGAAAAACAGACAGGCCACGGATCAATTGTTACAAATCTTGGATGGACTGTTGACCGCCGTTCAATGGAATTCAATTAAACTGCCGGCCAACACACGCTTACACTAAGTGGTAGGCATTGCGTTTGTAGTTTTCTCGAGTTTTGCTTGCACCATATTCTGGGTCATAGAACCGACATATTGCTTGGACTTGGAATATGGAGTATTCGGAAATAAACTCTGCCTGCCCTCCATTCTCTAATCGGACCCGACAAGAATAAAGGTTAGCCTTACTATCAGCGCGAGATGAATATAGTATCAGAAACTTATATGGCTTAATGTATTTTGCGAAACGAACGAAACAGCCCAAGTAGTCAGTAGCTAGCAACATTGTAACACATCTCAAAGTAAACAAAACGGTTTGATTGATTAAATATGTGACAGACTGGGAAGGGACCCCTGAAAACGTTGATTCTAAGTGTAGCAAATGTTGCTTAGGAGGAGCGGGGCCAAGACAAAGTTTTTGTACAGAGGGTAAAATGTTTATAAATTGATCCAATCGTGTTGAAAAAATATACATGGTCTTTTCAAATCACATAGTATTTTTATTGCATTTGCAAAAATCACGGAGCGGACTCTGCCTTGTTTTAGGTGGACATTTACCCCTATAGTAGAGTAGACATGTGCAATATTTTGGGAGAGGAGAATTGTGCACTTGGTGAGAAATTTGGGGCACATATCTAGGGCATGTCAAAAGAAGCGTTTTTAGTATAGGGATCGAAGATTCTGTCCCGGATTGAAAAAAATGGCCGCCATTCCTGACTATTTATCCTCTCGATTCGAGATGAGTTGATAAATTACCGGTGCTTTTAAGTGAGTCAAGCTGCATTGATGAACTGGATGTTTTTAAAAGACTTTCGACAAATGGCCATTGCAGGTTTTAGTCACTGGCAGTAACGATGGTTCATTTCCAAAATGGCGCCATTAACAGCTATTTTACATATTTTCATTAAATATAACGTCTTTTGTATACACGATTAAAGTGAACACAAGTTTTATTTGAGCATTTCAAAGTTGTGATGCACAGTGGTGGCCATTTCAAGAGGTCGCCATAATTACTTTTTATAGTATCGTTGTAAAACTGTACCTTTGGTTATAGAGTCACAAAGTTCTTCACATAGGGGTGCCTTGCCTTAAGAATAGGTTTAATTAAAAAGGATTCCATTAGATTTATTATGATATAACAGTGGTTTTGACTTACAACATAGCGACCACTGATGTATGCATCAGTTGGTTACATTTTAGAGATAATATCATATCTTATTCTTATGTTGAAATGAAATATTTTGACTACCCACAATTAAAACTCAACAAACGCATAATAGAAGTGTTGCCCAGATTATAAAAGGATGTTTTTTTTTTCAAAATGAAGGGATCCATCTTGATCCAACTTGAGAGCTACATTCTGGCTTCAACCAGTCTTAAGCTATATGTCAGAATATGGCATTAGCAGAAGTTTACTAGTCCATCGTTGTACAAAAAAATAAATAAACTAGAGCGCTTGGTGGTCTTGACGAAAATTTGTGCTTCCTCCAATGAAGGCAGCACTCACGAACATCTAAAGAGAGCACCCTATTAAGTCGGTTCCGGTTGTTGGGCTCAAATGATGATTGCAACTCATGAGCTCCAGTCAAGGGAATGAGGATGGACTAGAAACTGAAAGAGTTTGTGAAATCTTCTGGACAACCGTTCCAGAAGTTAGAAAAGTGTGCCAAGAACTTCCAAGTTATGGTTGCAAGGAGGGCTGAAGAAGAGAGGAAGGAAAAATGCTTGAAAGCATCTCTTCGGTGCAGCCTGTATGCAGGACTTTAAAAATTGCAACATTAAAAGGATATTTTCTGTTGATATTATATATGGCAATTCTGTGTTTACCTTTAATACTAACTGCAATCTCAATTCTTTCAATCTTATCAATCTGTATCACTCCTTATTTCAATATCATAATAATTTTTTGAACATAACAACATTCTTACCTTAAACCCTTGATGAACAATGCTCACTTGTAAATGTAGTTCTCCATTAACTCATGCTCCTTGGGTATTTCAGATGACTTTGAGATTGAAAGGAGGAACACGTCGGCTGGAGCGCAGGTTCACAGCTGGGCTCACAGTAGGCAAGAAGCTTACAATGTGACCGGTTTTTTATGTATATATATACAAACTTTTTTTCTTCTTGCTAAAGCCAAGACAGAGTATCTTAGCAACCATGATACTAATGTACCCCAACGGGACCTTTCCATGGTTAGTTCCAAGTAGACATTTAACTTCTAGAGTGAGACATACACTACATACCCATGAATGTCCAAAGATCTTGCTAACAGTTTTGCAGAATTTTTCCACAACAAGATCAAGAAGCTGCATAACAGTCTACATGATACTACTACTGCCAATCTCTTAAAACTATGTCTAGATGATCTGTTACCATTTAACAACTTTTCCCTGCACGGATCGATGTATTTCCTCAAGCTCTCAAGCATGCATTTCATCTGTGATCCCGCAGCTGAAGAAATCCAGCTCGGACACCACCATCCTCTCAAATTATCGCCCTATATCCATTTCTTGGAAAGGTGATTGAAAGATTAGTAAATCAGTTGTAGACTTATCTCAGCGATAATGATCTCCATGTTCCGATGCAGTCAGCATACCGTCAATTTCACAGTGCGGAGACTGTATTGTTATATTGATTGGTCTTGACAAACAAAAGAGGCTGTGTTAGTGTTATTGGGCTTCAGTGCCACTTTTGAAACTATTGACCATAAACAGCTCTTAACCCGCCTTAAGGCTTTGAAAATAACTGGAAAGCATTAAGTTGGTTCTTTTAGTACCTAGATGACCGAACTCATTCTAGATTGATCAAATTTGCTTCATCAGATCCTGTGGCGGTAGACTGTGGAGTTCCACAGGGTCAGTTACTGGATGTATTGACTTCATCTTGTTCTCTGCCCCACTACAGGATACTTTACTGCCCATGGTGTTTAATCTGTCGTTTACGCCGATGACAGCTCTATCTGTCTTTCCACCATTGGGATTGTGATGCAGCCATAAATAAGATTGAATCATGCATTGCAGTCATTAGATCCTGATGTAAATCTAACAAGCTGATATTTATTACAAGACGACAGAGAATGTTGTGCTTTCACTCTCATTCTTTACAGATCTACCAGTAACTCTCAGCCATCCATCATTGGCAATTCAGTTTTTCATCCGAAAGCTGAAGCACGGAACCTTGGTGTCATCTTAGACTCATCACTAAGAAAGAACAGTCACGTTAACAACTTATGCAAGGTTGCCTGGCACTCGATAAGGGAAATTGGGTAATTTTGGCAGTACCTTGATACCCTATGGTCTCCCAGAAAGAGAAGTAACCATGGTTCAGTGAGTTCAAAATGCAGCTGCTCGTTTGTCCTTAAATTCCGTTGTCAATAACATAACATATCTACAAACTGCATTGGCTTCCAATTATTCTTCTTATCGTGTCCAAACACTGTGATTCTCAAATATGATCCAGCCAGAGATGGGTACAACGTCTGGCTGCTTCACTGAATTCCGTAAGGTCCTTGTTTGTGCATTGTTGCTCCATGTGCAGACCAAGAGATGTTTCATTGTCTGTGGTGCTGTTAAACAGAGCTCATTAATACTGATATTGTGAACCTTTTTCTTTGTCTTTCTTATTCGTTATCTTCTTCCACTCCGGCTGTCTAGGATAGTTGGTTTCACCAGATTGGGTAGGGTTGAGGCATCTGAATCCAGGAAAGATCAAGATTTCACCAATGTCGCTGTGGTCTGGTGTACATACACACAGATCCTCACAGCTGATGATTCAGATGTATCCCCATATGTTCTTAGTATGGAAGACAACTGGGTTGTCTTTCTCCTCTATTGGTCAATAGTAGACTTTCTCTGAATTATTCTAAATAGTTGGTAATTATGTATATCATAGTTGTTTTTAAGTTATTCTATTGAATTTGTATTTGGTCTTTGATAAATTGATAATGATACTATTACTCCTTAACTATGTGACCATGTCGATAGGCCTCTGCAATAGCACTATATCAAGAATGTTTATTATTATTACTATATGACTAGCACAAAACTGTGAAGATAAGTGTTATATACAGCAATACAGAAATAAATGAAGATAATAATTTAATTAAGTTTACCTTGCTCTTCATGCTTTTGACTGATAATCTTGTTTGCTGTAGACTTTTACGCCCAAAATTAGATGATGCTCGTTTTGTCAATCTTAAAATAAGTTCCCCATTGACACGGCCACTGACGACTTTGCAACCTGTGTAACCATGATTGATTATACCAAAAAAGTGTTGCGCGCACCTGAAGTTAGCAGAATTTGGTAACTCCCTTACTGAAGATATGATTACTCTTTGGGTCGGTACAGAACTCAGCATATAATTTTATTTATTTATTTTATTTATTACGTTTATTTATACAGATTAGCCTCATCAGTATTTAGGTACTGCTCTCGTCCCGAGGCCCTGTTTAAGTATACACTTTTGTTATACAGTTTATACAAGTTTTAAAGATCGGCACAACAATCTGAATACAAATTACTTAACCGTTCACAATTAAAAGAGATAATGAACATAACGGAAATTACATAAGCTGTTCATAATTCTGTTTGAAAACAGGTAATGAAATATTGGTACTTGGATATTAATTCCTAATATTGATGGGATCTATTCAAATTTTAACAGCAACGGAAATGAACAGTACGATAATCCTAATTTGATTATACTGATGAATTGTTTTAAGGAGCAACTTTCCCGATATCTTGTAGGATATGAAATGCTGAAAGACGTATACATCAAATTAGACGCAAGGTAAGTAGTGCAAGCTTTGTTTAGACATTTGAAAATACCAACAGTACAATCAAGATCCCACCGTTTGTGAAGTCTGGACCAGCAAAGCCATTTAAACAGGTCACATGGGTGTAAGATTATCAGCCCTTAATATGACCTGGCCAAGCTTATTGTGCTGGATTTGCAGAGATGCTAAATTGTTTTTAGAACTGTTTTGTCCAACACTGCTACAATAATCAAAATGATGCAACACCAATGCATACTAAGCATGACAAGAATACTTTGGGGGAACAAAACTTTAACACGTCTAATAATACCATTTTTCTTCTTTGAACCTTTTGAATAATGGTATGAATGGTGGGGTCCATGACATTGAGGATCTAAAGTAACACCGAGATATTTGAATTCTTTTTCACATGATTCAAGCACATTATCGCCATATTTAACACTAATATTACTAATTTTACTTACACTATGAGTTGAACCAAAACCATAACTTTGTTTTTTTATATTTTAAAGTTATTCATTTCAGAGAACGCAGTTAGCAATAACCTTTAGTTTGTTATTAAGAATATTTTTCCAAAATATCTGGATCTTAGATGTTTACATAAAAAGATGTATCATCTGCAATACATAATTGCTTTTACACTTACAGAGCGTGGGAGTGAATTAATGTCAATCAGGAAGCGTAAAGGACCTAAATACATCCATTGTGGAACACCTATATCGACGTGTTTAAAATCTGATAGTACAGAATTAATACAAACAACCTGTTTACGATGACCTAAATATGATTGAACCATTTCGCTCATATTTTTGAATAACACTTTAGTTTCCTTGATTCAAGTTTCATGGTTCACTGTATCAAGTGCCTTTTTCAAATCTAAAAAGATAACTCCATGCAAAACCATTAATCAATGTCTTGAGTACATAATCTTGAAAGTAAAGAAAGTGGTAGTCAGGGATGATTGGCTCGAAAAACCAGAATTGGCACTCACTTAAAATATCATGGTGATGTTAGGAAATTATACATTGATTATGCACACATCTTTCAATAAATCTTTGATAACACCTTTAATATCTTAGAATCTTGTATATCACCTAATTGGTGCTTTACCAACAACATAGTCAATGCTGTTAGCATTAGCAATACATTTCCAGTATATAAAAGCATAATTGCACATAATTTATAATAATAATAATGGATAGGAGTGTAACTCCAGCAGAGGGACTCAGTGCAATTAGGATATGTAAACACTGGTAAATCAGAGAGTAATTGCCTCCATTGTTGTCATGGGTTACCGTCCTTTCAAGGGTATACCCGTCATTTGTACGTGTAGACGGCCGGCAAAGGACCCAAAATATGATTTTTGACGGCCTAGTTGTTTGTCCAAGGTCAACCTAGGGGATTCTACCCCAGGGATTGATATTAAAGTATGGGGTTGTGGCCTTCTAATTTTTTTATTTTAGGGTTTAAAAATGGCAAAAAAAGTCAAAATTGTCCAAAAAATAGGTTAAGCGTCGAAATGCATCCTTCTTAAATAATCTATCGGAAACAGTACATTTACCTTCAAAGGAGAGTTCATATTTAAGTGAATATAATGTAAGTCATTCCAAATTTATACATTTTGGGGGTCAAATGGCCAAAAAAGGTCAAATGAGTTCAAAAATAGGTAATCCGTCGAAATGCATTCCTTTTAATATAATATATCAGAAACTTGTTCATTTATATTAAAGGAGCATATTAAGTGAATATAATAAAAAACCAGTCCAATTTTAAAAATTTTGGGTCCAAAATGGCCAAAAAAGGTCCAAAAGTTGTCCAAAAATAGATTAAATTAGTGCGATCGAAATACCATCCTTTCTTAAAATAACTTACAGAACATGTCCATTTATCTTCAAAGGGTCATATAAGGTGAATATAATTAAAAACCATTGCAATTTATAAATGCGGGTTAAAATGGCAAAAAAGGTCTCAAAGGGTAACAAAATTGTTTTCCAAAAATAGGTAAATTAGTCGAATCGAAATAAATACATTCTTACTAAAATAATCGACGTCAGAAAACATGTTTATTTACATAAGTGAAAGACATTCCGATTTATAGATTTTGGGGTAAAATTGGCCAAAACAAAAAAGATCAAAATTGTCCAAATATGGATACCTCAGTCCAATACCTTAGTTCCAATAAAAAAGAGTTCAAGGAAAACATTGCAGTACATCTCAAGAAAAGTAATAAGTACCTTAGGTTGCCATTTAGTTTAATATTTTTAGATCAAATGACCAAAATAAGGTCACATTTCCCAAAATGGTTAAATTCAGCTTACATCCAAAGGTGTCAAGAAGTGGATAGAAAAGAAAGCTAGTTGGCTTAATTGACAAATTTGAGATTGAAATGGCCAAGTCTTTCATCAGGTGAAGGAAAAGAGTGCTTAGCCATTTAACTTTACAGATTCTGAATAAAGTGAAATATAATTAAAAGTGAAATCAAATTGGTGAAAATCATCAAAACATTTAATCAAAATCAATTAAATGGTTTGAAATAACGAACGTATCACTTTGTCCTACTCTTGAATTATGTCTGCACATTAGGTCAAAAGAATATATTGAGTTTATTATCCCACGGATATTAATTAAAGTACATGGCGATGACTGCTAGCCAGTCATAGATTTTCGATTCGAAATTTATCAAAAATAAAAAAAATAAAAAAAATAAAAAAAATAAAAAAAATAAAACATTTAATTATTTAATTATTACCCTGGAATTTATATAGATTTCTATTGATATTAAATAGTTGTTAGGGCTAGGGTGTTGATTTTTCTAGATCTGGATGCTAAGTTTTTAAATTGCCAAATTACCTGCCATTTATAATCAGCTAAGTTACTTTTTTATGATTTTTAAATACATCGTAATTTGAACGTAATTTTTAGGGCTATAACATTAGAATAGCCAAACTTATAGTGAATAAAAAAATAACAAACAATATTTAATTGTTCTTGAAATTATTAGTCCACATTCTGATGAAACACAAATTATACATACATGTATAATCAGTTTGATACCTTGAATGTTTGTTTTGATATGCAAGTTGAATCGCCTGTACACCTGGTTCTTTCTAAAATTGGAATTTGTAAGTAATTTATTCCACGAGAATTATCGAGGCTACTCATAAGGCGTAGTGTAAGTTCAGTATTGTGTGTAATACAGAGAGGTCTATCAAGCGGGTATATTCGTGGGCTGCTGCTCTTGTTTTAATTTTTGACCTGGGTTTTGATCAATTATTAAAGCAAAAAATATTTCAAATTCAACTTGGTCCCGTTATGGGTAGATACACAGGCCCTAGTGTCAGTGGTCGATTTAAAGCATAGTAAATAATGCAATAGGCCTAACGCACGACAACCATTGAATTATTTTGCTTACCATGTCGGAGAAAGAAAATGGGACATTGGGGACCATTTACACGGATAAATAACTGATATGCCGTCGTAAAATTGGGAAGTGACTGTTTCCCATTTTGGGTTATTGCTTACAAAATGATCATTCTTAACCAACAAATAAAATAAACCACTCATCCGCGATTCGATATATTTATGCAGTTTAAAGAAAACAAATTGGAGATATTCTCATTGTAATTAAGCATTTTAAAGCCAATATGCGTCTTTAGCAATTTTATTGCATTCGTGTATTCATAGTACTATGAGTCTAACCGTAAAGAGGGCACAGGGCAACAATAATAACATGGATAACAACTTTGATAATTAATTCTGTCCCCTCCAAGGAAAGTCCATTGTACTGGCCAACTCATTGTCAACTTTAAGTACTCTGGTGGATGACGCGAATTATGACCTGGTTAACCATTTTGACAAATCGGTCACTAGAGCTAATTACCCATTTGTGGTTGGTAAAACTTTAAAGCGAGGTTGGAATAGCCAATACTCTAATTTACTGAGGATTCTCCAGCTGATGTATATTTAATGGATAAACAAAATACCTTAGGAAAAATGCTGCATTGCATTGAATTTATTAATCATAGTTTAATTTTGATGTTTCTGACCATATTAACCCACTATAAAACTTGAGATGCCCCCCCAACTTGAGTTCATTTTAATCCTTAGCCCAATGC
Organism: Ophioderma brevispina; assembly: GCA_023653785.1. Taxonomy (NCBI): domain Eukaryota; kingdom Metazoa; phylum Echinodermata; class Ophiuroidea; order Amphilepidida; family Ophiodermatidae; genus Ophioderma; species Ophioderma brevispina. The sequence continues at coordinate 30,476 of JAMKCH010026213.1, forward strand.
GACTACCAAAAATGGGTGGAAAGTTGGAGCAAGCACTGTATACACCTAATTATATTCCCTGACTTGAAAAGCCAAATGTTCTTTTTAAGTTTTTAGTAGAAAGAGGCCATTATACTTGCTTTTGTACATTTTTAAAACCCTTTTTTAGACATTTGACCTAAATTGTGTCATTGAAAGGCAGCACTTTATTACTTAGCATTGTCCTGGAAATAAATGAATTATGTCCCCTTAAAGGTATTTTGAGAAAAGAGTTGTTTTCACTATTGTATTACTTTTTGGAACAAACTTTGAAAATTGTTTGGCCATTTGACCCTAAAAAGTGTCCACATGAATATGGCTACTAGCACTCTATTTCAATACATAGTTCTTTGGGAAGTAAATTTTTTTTTTCGGAAGTAAACTGTGCATGTCCAATAAGATCGTTCCGTGAGAAAGGAAGCATTATGACTCATTTGTGGATTTGGACAATTTTGCTGTTTTTGACAATTTGACCCCCCAGAATATGTAAATTGAATGGCTATCACTTAATCCGGTCATTTGTGTTCCCGTAGGATGTACAACCACATGTTCTGATAAAATTGAGAAAAGGGAAAGATGGCAATATGATGGATTTACCTATTTTTTGACTATTTTGACCTTTTTTGGCCATTTTTACCCTAATATTAAAACTTAGAATGGCCAAACACCCTACTCTCTTGTATATACCATGAGGATGGGAAATCTACAGGTTGATGTTTGTACAAAGTACGTCCGTCTCAAAATTTTTTCTGAGCACTTTTTGCCTCCATGGCCGCCAGTCTTCATTGTGCAATAGTGTATGCTCATATCATTAGACCATAACATTAACAATATACTCTTTGGGGGAAAAGCCTCCCCTCAATTTTGGAAAATGTCACAATCGTTTTGGTATCAAGCAAAAACTAACAAAAGTCATTCTTCAATTGATATGAGTTTATTCAGTCACAAAAGCAAAAGATAGATTTAAAAACAAGCAAACAGTGACTATTTTTAAAATGTCTGGCCCACTTGTATTGATTGCCTATTTACAGGTTGTATTTTGGGCATTGACTGTGTAATTATAAATGTCTGCCATTAGTAACTCAAAAAAATTTGTATTGATGCCTATACAGGTTTTATTTTGGCACTTGATTGCGGTGACAAAAATATGCTTAGGTAGAAAAAATTGCATATTCAGTCCATGAAATTGGTAAAATCAGGGAATGGCAGCCATTTGGAAAAGAATGCCATTTTGGAAAATGGCACCATTTCTGTTGTTACAGAAAAGAACTCGTAATAGTTACCCATCCATAAAATAAATTCTGTTTAAGGCATTACTGTGGCTACAATCATGTAACAAAACACATTTAGTGAATGAAAAGAGCTAAAATACCAAAAATAAAAAAAATGGCAGCCATTTTTGTTACAAGGAGGGAAATATCTGCGATTGCCCAGATAGCCAAAAAAATCCTTTCTTAGAACATTGATGCCGTTCCCGAGGGTCAATACTTGAAAGTTGTAATAATTATTTCCTTACGTCCTTGAAAGGGAAAGTGACTACCAACCTGACAATCCCGCAAAAAACAAAGGAGAAAGCATAATTGTGTTATGCTCTAGCGCACTTTCCCCCTAAGCACAAGGCAGGGTACGCTCCGTGAGTTTGAAAGTGGCAAAAAATGGCATATATAAGGGTTAGGGGTTTGGGTAATAACCTTGCCCTTGGGAATTACCAACGTGTTTATGTAAAATGCATGAAAAATACAATTTTGAATGGTACTAACACGTTACAACATACATACTTAGCGCAGTAAGAATGTGGACATTTTAAACTATTCTAATAAGGGTTCCAATGATAGCAAAAATTGATAAGAAGCAATTTTGAATGATTGAATGTTAGGTAGGTCAATGCTATTTAATAGGCCCATGAGAAAAAAACAAAAAGAAAATGAATTAGGTGACCCTTGGGGTTAATTGGCCGTTTTGCTGCTCCTACTCATGACTGTGCACTTCACACTAATTTAGGTCTCATATAAATTAGACACAAAATATCTTGGACATTCTTAATTTTCAACTGATATATCGTCATGTTACTTTATAAAAATACAAATTTATTTTAATACTTGTTATAAGATTTACTCATTTTTCAAAGTAAAAAAATGCCTAATGTTTAAGGAGATGGCATTATATTCAAATCTAATTTTTAGTCATAAACGTTTTAAAATTGTAAAAAAGGCCAAAATTATTCAAATAGACCCAAAAAAGTGGCTTTTCGACGTTCTTTTGCACCAAGAAATTAAGACACTATACAGGTACGTACAAGTACATTTTGAGAGGCCATCCCTTCAAAAATTGTCATTCATATAGTTGGACAAGATAATAAAACTGGGTGGGAAATAATTAAATGGGGGGGCAAAGAATAACGGATGGGCCATTTTGGGCCCATTGGGGGCAGACTGAATTATGGGTGGGTCAAATATTAACGGTGGGTATGGCCCACCCACTTCTATGTTATTTAGATCCCTGTTGTTCGTGTGGGTATATCGCCCAGACACTGATAATATCACCATGAACTTGCCTGAAGGAACGGGGTATGTGAAAAAGCAGATTTAGATTTACGGATTTTGCTTACAATTTGTCACATCAGTCAGTTTTAGAGATAAAACAACATATTTGGGTGTGCATGCATCGAAATGTTCAAGAGTACGGTTTTTAATTGTCATCAGTCCTATTATGAGTAATGGCCACCCTGGCTGAATCATTGCGTCAAGACGTCGTCGGCATCTGTCCACAAGGTTTGTTTTTAATGATGTCAATGGGCCGAGCGTTCCACTCATCGGTCAGAGCGTGAGCTGTCTCTGCTGAGTTTGGAGAAATTGTCCCTTTCATTGATGGCTCGGCCTTAGGCATCGCAAAGGCATGCTCGATAGGTTCATATCAAGGGGAGCAAGCAGCATGAGTACCACTTTGCCACTTACGACCGAGGGCGATAGCTATGGCATATTAAAAACCTGATACTCTGCAAGGTCCCACGTCCTGTTCCACAATTTTTACAATTATATAATTGAACATATACATATCCACATATACATTTTGTGGAAACGAAGGCCGTGTTAATTTGCGTCCCTTTTTCCGATTTGAAAATAACAATTTGCCCCTAGTTTTAGTTTTTCTTTGTGGGTTCTACCTGTATTTCTTTATTTTCCTTAAGGCCCTGCAATGTGTGGTATATATTTCCGTGTAAATATTTCGTTTGGAAAGTGGTTTCCTGCGTAAAATCTCTTAACCTATACACACAACATTCTCTCCATGTCCCGCTTGTTCTTGTACATATTGACCGATTAACTCAATACTCGGCCAAAAAAAAATCATGCCCAAAACTCATCTTGAATTTACACGGTGACGGTTTGGACTCTAATGACAACCTATTTTACCTTTTGGCCATGTTAGTCGTTTTTTCCTGCTAGGCGGCCGTGGCGTTAGCCCGGGTGGGGGGGGGGGGGGGGGGGGGGGGGGGGGGGGGGCCGGGGACACGTCCCCCCCCCCAGATGTTTTGTCGGTACATAAGGGTCTGGTCGGTACATTTGGTCAAAAAAGCTGTAATCTGGCACTTTTTTAGTTTAGCACGTGGTGCATTTAGTTTCATGAAAAATGGTTACTAGTAACTTACTTAATTTGTTAAGACTACTACCCTATCGTATTCTTTGCGTTGTCGAAAATTTTGGTACCCTATAGTATCTTTGCGTTGTCGAAAATCCCACCCCCCCCGTTGTCATAATTTGGAGGCGACGGTAAAAAAAAAATGGGAAATGTTTTTGGAAGGTACAAATACACGTGTCGGTACATCCACCAAATCTGTGCCCTCGTCAACAAAATCTGGCTACGCCGCAACTGCTAGGTGGACCGTAAACAAGTGTATAGTAGAAAAAAATAGATAGAAAGTTGAGCGTTCAAAAGGCTTGGAGGTACTACAATATGCAGGTTCTGTTTCATTTGCCTAAAATAGAAGATGGGGAATTATTGAAACTTGCAGGAAGGTTTGATGTGGATTTCAATTTTCATCACCAATAATTAACAATGTGAAAGTTTCGCGATGAACATTCAACAGTGTGTGTGCATGTGTGTGTGGTATTTTTGTGTTGTTGTGGGTTGTTTTGTTGGTTGGGTTTTTTCTTTTTGGGTTTGGTTTTTTCTTTTTAATTAAAAGAAATTCTTTGAACAAAGGTCCTCTGAAGTAAATCTTTTATCTTCGGTATGTTAACAATGCATTTTTCCGTTTAAACAATAGAAGGTTCTTTTGAAATATGTCTTCAGAAATATGTACCATACAAAAATGTATGGGTGTGTGTGCACTTTGTTGTGTTTGTCTCATGTGAGGGTGTGTATGTGGTGTGTGGGGAAAGTGGGTGTCGTGTGTGTGTATTGTCTATGTGTATGTATGTGCTGGGACAGTGTTTTTGTGTGTTTGTGTGTTGTCTTCTTTTTTTGAGTTAAATAGGTAAGTAGCTCCCCGATGCATCTGTTTCTTTGCCTAATGTGTGCATCAATACCGGATGCATAATCATGTTACGGTTGAAGTCTTGATTTACTGGTACTATTAATGTTTTTTTTTTTAAATTTCAGAAGGCAAACAGGCTATGCAAGACTTGCTTAAAACAAACCAGGCAAAAAGAAGAGACAGACAAAGGCAAGAAGAGGCCAACAAAGGCATCTTGAAAACTTTGTGAAAGTCATGAAATGTTGCAAAAGCAGGCAAATTATTGGTAGTAGAAATCACTAGATTCATTTGTTCACCCTGAGTCTTGGAGCGTAAACACCTTGGGAGGCATCTGG
>JAMKCH010026214.1:0-27492 GCA_023653785.1 Ophioderma brevispina
GTACTTCCACCAATCATACCACTTCATGTTTTCTCCCTCCAAGATGATGAACTTTGACCTCGCACATGCTTTCGCACTTCCTTCTGCTGCGCGCAGATGCTTTGCAAACCTGCAAGCTAAATTTTGTACTGCTCGTAACTCTGCTCTGCAAGCTTGAACTCGCAAATTTTTATTACGTGCTTGCAGCTGCATGATGCTTGCACACGCGTATAAATTTTTAAAAAATTGTGCTAGTACAAAATGCAAGCTCAATGGAAGCAGTGCAAGCAATTGTGACATGTTTGCGCAGCTTTGCTTATTAGTTGCACACATTTTTGCAAGCATGCACGTGATTGCAATTGTATGCGCCGCAATCATGCATTCGATGCAATCTTGTGCAATCTGGTTGCACAAGCTTGCACAAGTTTGCGCAAGCTCATTTTCTTGACTGCATTTTCGTAAGGGCATGCCTTCCTTGAAATTGATTAGAAATAGGGTTTTAAAAGACATAAACTTGCGATTTAGGTTATCAAAATTAGGTCTTCCTTGCTATGGGCTTTTCTTTCATGCATTTGGTCCCTTTGCATGTTTCTTTTTTGGGAAAAATAAAGTCTTATCATATGGTCGAAGTTAATTGAACTTACAGTAGAATCTCAAGATTTCTTTATCGCGAACGAGGACAGAACTTACGCATCTGGCAAGGACATAACATTCGAAATCTATATCAACTGCGTGCACAAATAACATATTACCAGCATGCAAAGAATGTGGAATGTGTGTCCCGTGTCGATATTGACATCATGGAATTTAGCTCCATTGTTCGCTTGAGCATGTTGAGTTTATTTGTTTTGACTCGCAATACGTACGACCCCCATTTCCGTACAAAATTTGTACGTAATGGGCTCAAGTCCTTATTTTTTTTGGCGAATGTTTATGTTCTCGGGCCGCAATACGTACGAAAAATACTTTCAGTCTTACAAATGAGGGCGCATCACAAGATCTGAAAATAAAGTTCTCATCTCCCTCTGCAAATCTCCTTATTGACCGCACGTTTCGACCCATAAAACCATTTCGACCAATAAAACCGTGTCCTTATTTAATTACACCCAGACATAAAGCTTCAAAATTGAATTTTTGTACTTACGCGGCAGAGGTGGCCAAAAGTGGTCAATTACTTCAATTGTCCATAATTTGCTCAAAACATCCATTTTTACGTTTATATTATATTATAATACAAACATAAAAATGAATGAATGGTGCATAAATTGCTGAAAATGGAATTTGTACGTATTGGGGGGCCCAAGTGTCATTTCTGCTGGCAAAATTCAGTTCCCCGGCCCAATACGTACGATATGGGGGTGGGGGGGATTTGGCCTATGATACAAATCACACATCAAACCCTTCTTTGTAATCAAAAGCACATACCTCAAACAAAAAAAAACAGATTAGACGATAAAATTATTTGAGTTTAAGCAAAATTGAATTTTACGTATTGGAGAGGTGACCAAATTGTCCACATTCAAAGCATAGGCTAAAAACATTTCCAAATGACTTAATTGTCATAATTGCTTAAAAACATGTCATTTTAACGTTGCCCACATCATATTATATATATAATATACAACATAAAAATGAGTTAAATGGTTATAAATTGCTCATCTAAAGAATCTGTACGTATAGGCCCAAGTGTCTATTTCTGGCTAAGTTTCAAGTTCCCCGGCCCAATATTTACGAAAAATATTTGTCTGAAAAATGAGTGCGCACTTACAAAACCTAAAATCAATCCCTAAAAGTTTTTTTCACATTTAATTCATCCTGAAACCAATTCGGCCCCATAAGCATTTCGTTCGTCGCCAAATAAAAAACCAATTAAACAAACCTTGTCCTATTTCAAATTTTATATGGGGTGGGTAGGGGGGCTATTTGGCTTATTATATCTAAATAAATAAATTAATTTGTATCACAACCGATTAGTGTATATGCAGTATACTTAATGAATACAATAAAAAATCAATTAATAGTCTAAATGCTTCCAATTGAATTTACGTATTGGCGAGGGGCCCCAATTTTCCCGCTTTAAGTTATAGGCTAAAACTCAAAAAATTGGTCGGAAATTGCTCAAAACATGCAGTTTTACGTTGGCCACATTATCTAATAATATAACCGATGGTCTGTCAGTGTGTCTGTCTGTCTGTCTATCTTCTGGCTGTCTTTACGAGAGCTACATTGTGGGTTATTTGTAAGTATGGCGTTACATTTTGGCTTTTTTTTTACTTGTTGGGATAACCCCACAAGACATTTTTTCCAGTGTTTAGACAGGTCTTAGGGGGGTTACTATGGACCTATATTGTACAGAATCAATATGGAAAAAAGTCCCATCTGTTCAGTCGGTTTGTGTCGTCTGTAATTCTCACCAGAACTACATTGTGAGGCTGTCTGTAAGTACAGAACTACATTGTGGGGCTTAATTACCGTTATAGCCCACATGTACAGACAACCAAAAAACCCAACAAGTATGCTCTACTAAGTCATGTCTGTCTGTCTGTTCCGCGTCTATTTTGCTCGGCGCCTCGAGGGCTCATGGTCCGTTCCTGAAATTTGGTGGGTGGGTGCCCCTTGAACCTTCTGCAGAGCAAGTTTGTATTGGTTAGTGGATGCACAAGGTCATCGGGGTCATTCAAGGTCAATGAAGGTCATATGGGGTAAACTTTGGTGTATGTACATGAAACTTGTAGGGTGCCGGTTCGCTTTTTGATGCCACAATTGTGAATGTCACGACAAGGTCATTGGGGTCTTCCAGGTCAATTAGTTAACCTTGGTTTCTGTGGGACCGGGGTTGCACGTTTCCGAAACTTGGTGGGTGGGGTGCCCCTTGACCGTCCGAACACCAGTTGTATTGGTTAGTTGATCAAGGTCATCAGGTCATTCAAGGTCAAATGAGGTCAAATAGGGTTAACGTTATGGTGTTATGTGGCCATGAAACTTGGAGGGTGGGAACGATTCTTGACCCCTAATACTGGGTTGTATTGGTTAGTGATAAAAAAGGTCACCATGATCATTCAAGGTCAAATTAAGGTCAAATAGGGTAAACGTTTGTTTATGGCATGAAACTGGGAGGGTTTGTTTGAGTTTTGATGCCAACAATTTTGAAGGTCACACAAGGTCATTAGGGGTCATTCAAGTCCAATAATGAGGTTTAACGTTTCTTTTCTTGGCGACCGAGGGGCCAGTTCCTGAAACTTGGTGTGTTGGTGGTCCCTTGACCGGCCAAAGACGAGGTTGTATTGGTTAGTGATCAAAGTCATCAGGGGTCATTAAGGTCAAATGAGGTCAAATAGGGTTAACAGTGTGGTGTATGACAAGAAACTTGGAGGGTGGGGTCGATTTTTTGATGCCAACAATTTTAAGGCATGACAAGGTCATTAGGGTCATTCGGTCAAAGGAACCGCGAAACCTGAGAACCGTGAAACCCGGGTATCTCCTAGTATAATCAAACATAAAATGAGTGAAAAGGTAATAAAAAAAATAAAAAAAATGGAATATTTGTAACGTATTGGGCCCCAAGTGGTCAATTTCTTGCAAAATTCCAGGTTCCCCGGCCGAATACTTACGAAAATATTTTTTGTCTAAAAATGGATGCGCACTACTTACGAACTTAAAAAGTCTCAAAGTTGTTTTTTTCATTGACGCATTTCCTGAAACCAATGCGTTCCCATAACCATGTCGACAAATAAAAACTTGTCCTTAATTTCAACTTGATATGGGGAGGGGGTTTTGGTCCCCCGAAATTGGGTCGATGATACCTAAGTTTAATCAAATCTTCTTTGTAAATCAACAACACAGACCTCCACCCAAATTTAGACCTTAAAAAATGAGTTAAAAATAGTCCATAAAATGCTTCAAATTTGAATTTGTACGTATTGGGCAGAGGTGACCAAATTTTTGCCCAATCCATGCTTAAGTATATCTAAATCACACATTTTTAAAATGTTACTTAAATTGTCATAATTGCTAAAAACATGCATTTTTTACGTTGCCCAAATCATATTTAGATAATAATACAAACTAAAATAATGAGATGGTCATAAATTGCTCAAAATGAATTTGTACTTATTGGGCCCAAGTGTCCATTTTGCAAATTTCAGGTTCCACGGCCCATAAGTACTAAAAATATATTTTTCTGAACATTAGGGCGCACGTAGAAAAGTGCGCAAAAGCGTTCATTGACCAGCCTCAAAACAATTCGGCCCCATAACCATTTCGACCCATTTAAAACTTTTCCTATGTCAAATTGATATTGGGGGGGCTATTTGTGCCTATGATATCAAATTAAATCAATCTTCTTTGTAAATCAACAACACATACCTCAAACAAATTTATACTTTAAAAATGAGTTAGATAGTCATTAAAGACTCTAAATTGAATTTGAACGTATAGGGCAGAGGGTGGCCAAAATTTTCCACATACTTAATTAGGCTACAAAGCAAAAAAAAAATAATAAAATTACTAAAAAATTGTCATATTTGTCAAAACATGCATTTTTCCGTTGCCCCCCATCAATTGTATAAATACAAACATCAATTAGTGAAATGTCATAAGTTGCTCCAAAAATGAATTTGTACTTATTGGCCCCAATTGTCAATTTTTGGCAAAATTGCCGGTTACCCGCCCCATACGTACGAAAATATTTTTTGTCTGAAAAATGAGGGCGTACTTACAAAACTTTAAATCCACCCTAAACCAATTCGTCCCCACAAACCATAAAAAGTTACGTGTAAAATTAGAATTGACGTGTTACCTTATTAAAACAACACGTTAATTAGGAAGTTACATAAAAAAATAATCTCGAGCTAGTCATTGTAGTTTCAAATAAAGAAAGACTTTGATTGGTGTGTTTATGCTGTGTATCCTGATTTCTTACATGTTCCTTTGAAATGTCATGATGTCATTCAATATCATTCTAAATTTTTTAAAATGTCGATTTTCAAAAATTAACATTTTTACGTCACAAACTTACACGTAAAATAAGTAAAGGACTTGTTTGAAAAGTACGTGTAAAATTAAAATAACATTTTATTTACTCCACAAATTACGGGTAACATTGAAATGACTGTTATTTTAGGAAAACCACATGCTAATCTCAAGTTACGTGGATAAACTTATCGAGCTATCATAACACTCTAAATTCAAGGATTTAAAATAAATCCAAAGGGTTGTGATTAGTGGACAAATCCATTTTTTAAGATTTAAAATTAAATCTTCTCGCTTCTTCCTTTTCACTCTACGCTTTCCTTGAACTCTAAATGGATTGGGCCAGCCTCATAATCCTTTGGTACTTTCGTTTTCACTCCCCTGGTCATTTAGCGTGTAGGTCCCTTTCCGCTAACGGAAGGCTGGATTGGGGTAAGTTTATATGTCGGGATACTGAGGTCGTACATGCAAGGCCTCACACTCACCAACTGCCCTCTTCTTTCCACTGTTACGCCGTGTACCATTGCCATCCCCTGTTACTTTCACAAATCTACCACGTAAATCAGACACTAACACCGTTCGTTTAAAGGTTTAGAATGTCACGAGCTAACCCTTGAAAGTGGGGTCGTCGGGCGCAGCACCGACCGGACGGGTGGTACCGGGGCCGGAAACACCCTTTGTCATCAGATCGCTAAAATGAACCGTAGCTGATGACCAAATACCGTTTTATGAAGATTTATATTCGAGGAAAACCGGATTTTCCACCGCAGAGAATGGGTGTATGGCCCATGGTCTCGGTCATTGTTTTGCTACTGTACATAAAGCCCCGAGTCACGTCCAATCACATCCGTTGGCTTGCGGCTCCGTTGAGCCCAATGGGCATCGTTTTTTTTCTCCCGGCTTTGGCCTTTTTGCCATAAAATAGGGCACGTGGTACAGTGGATCAGCGCTCGCCTATAATCAATAAGGTTTTGGGTTCGAGCCCCGCTGTCGCCAATGTGTTTTGTACTTGGGCAAGGCACTTTTACCATCGCTTGCCTCTCCCACCCAGGAGTATAATTGTGTACCACAATGCTGGGAATGCAAAACAGACTCGCGTGCTGGAGGAGTGGCGAACCCCCCACAGCAACATTATATAGAGGAGTCTGGCCCAACGCCAATGACAGAGATTGGCACTCCGCCTGCGGGCGCCCCATTTTGCATTTGCATTGGCCTTTTTTTCCGCCATCCGTCGGCACATAGCATCAGATCTGCGTATGAGTATGTCATGGTTTTGTTACTTGACAATAAATGTTTTCCCACCCTCCTCTCCCCTTTTGTTATAGAGGGTAGGTACGTACCAGTTCTCATTTTCTTGGCCAAAAGGCGCTCTTGTTTTTATTTTGGCATTTATTTTGGTTTCATTCATTAATATGCAATTTTATCTTACTGTTACGATTTAAGCGAGCCAGAAGTATCGACTTCAGGCTCGGTCAGATTATCTCTATTTATTATTAGAGTAACTTATCAATGTTCAGCTGTCAAATAGCGGATATTAAAGGTATTTTCATTTAATTTAGTTCAGGCAATCCCAGAGGTATTTGACTTCAGATTTTCTTGCACTCATTTTCAAGTATATGGCATTAATTAAATTATTAATAGTGCAATTTATCTTTAGATATTGGTGGTCTTTCGAGCCAGAGGTAGCTTACTTCAGGTTCCACAGTTATGTTAATATTCAAAACAATTGTTCGTGGCAGCCCTTGATGTATTTACTTTAAGAGCCCTTTAACTAGTTTGATTCACAACTGTAACCCAATATTCTAATTGATCTCTAGACTGATGCGGGTAAGCTGGCTAAATGGTTATTGTATCCGAATAGAGTAATGTCAGCCTATCTTTGCTATAAAACAATGATCCTCTGGTGCTATTATATAATGATTAATGATGTATTCAGTCTGGCTTTGCAGTAATTTAAATTCATTTGGTGAACATTTGTTTGAGGAAACTGTCTTCATGCCAAGGCAGCAATCAAGATTTTTAGTATTTTACATATGGTGGCGTGTCATACTAAAATTTTACATATGTGGGCTTTTACAGAAATTGCATGTTGGCTTTACAAATGGCTCCATCTTGGAGGGTGGTGGGGAAGCTGGTCTCCCCAAGCCCATGGTAACTAGAAATGAATTGTTCTCAAAGCCAGCCTAATCTTTGCTACATGTTCTCTACTGATATTATATAATGACGTATAATTTTGCATTTTCAGTAATTTAAATTGACTTGGTGAAATTTTGGCTAGAGGAAACTTTCTTCATGCCGAGGCATGCAATCAGAAGAATTTATTATTTTAACAATGTGGCTGTCATACTAAATTTTGCATATGTGGCTTTAAAGAAATTGCATGTTGCTTTACAAATGGCTCAATCTGTATATGGGTTTTTCTTAGGGGACACTGTCTCTAAGCCCCTAGTGTTAAAATAAATTAATGCTCAAAGAAAGCCAGGTCATATTGAAACTATGGTTGTTTGGAGAACCTGTTATTAATGAATAAAAGGACTAACTTCTACTCCCGATGTGAGGCAAATTGGCAAACCTTTGTCCTGTCCCATTCTTTGTCTGTGGATAATTAAAAGTGGTGGAAATGCCACCCCCCACTGACGCCTTTTCCAAATGGAATCCATCTTACACTTAAGTGGTCACGGGGGGGGGGTGTTCCCTATGACCCTAAAAAATCAATTTTCGCGGGTTAGCGCGGAACCAAATGCTGAAACAACTACTAGTTAATGTTTTAATGTATCATGTTGGAGTAAATTCAAAAACAAAAAATGGCCTTTTTTGGTGAAAAGTGTGGGTGGGCGAGAATCGAGGTGGAGGCGAAGGAATTGATAAGATTGAGGGAACGAATAAGACAGAGGGCGGATATTGTATGGGGTAATATGGGGGGGGGTTAGGTAAGATTTGTCTTCCTTTCCCCTTCACTTTTTCATCCCTCTTTTCCCTTTTGATAATATTTTTTTGTTTTTTCGTTTTCTTTCTTCTTTGTTTTAAATATTTTAGTGTGGTCTTTGACATATCAAAGGCAAACTCCTTTATACCTCATACTATCAGCACCTCGGATGACGACTTTGGTGTCAAAGTGTTGACTACCTATACTTTATGTACTCGCCCTAAACAGATATCTGGAATTGATTATAATATATTTTATCACTGTTGGCAAATTAAGACTGACATTGCAGTAACTTGACCCTCTTGGGTACTTGTTTATAACTAATTTGGCTACTTGAAAAACATGGTGACCGATCAAATAAACATCACTTTTATATATATACTACAGTTTGAGATAGTTTTATTGACTCCTTGACCCAGAAACCACTCAATTTGACACCAAACATTAGTCTTCTAGGTTTATAAAACTAAATTAATGGTTTTCTTAGACGAGATGCCGGCCATCTGAAAATAGCTGTGTAGATAAATTTGCCTACAAGACATTCTTGCATTTGATATGAACCTTCTTGACCTCATACAACATACATCCACACTTAGTCGCCATAGTAGTGGCTATTACCTTAAAATGGGGCCATTTGGAAAACGTTGGTTTATGCAAATTGCCATCACTTTTATTTTTGTCATCACGCATTGGCAGGATACACAACCCAATGATCAATTTTAGCTATGATTGCAAATGTATTATTCCGGCCCTGGTGGTAGAAATCTAGGGCCCCCTTTTCATTTCACCTGATGCTGCAGCACCATTAGTCATTTTCAAGTACCCATTTCAATTCAAACACATTATTACGATCCTTTTGGGGCCAAAAGTATGCATTTCAATCGCATGTAAGACTCTTAAGGCACTATCATTGGATTTATCAGAAATCGAAATTGACACTTTGGGCCCAGCTTACAAATTTCATATTTGCGCACTTATGACACTTTCACTAATTTTTATGTCTGTATTTTAGCAATATGATTCGGCAACGTAAAAAATGCAGTTTTGGTCACTTGTGACAATTTAAGTAAGTTTAAAAATTGTTGGTTTTAGCCTATACTTAATTATGTGGACAATTGGGTTACCTCTGGCCCAATACGTACATTTCAAATTTTTAAGCATTTAGGACTTTCTAACTCATTTTATGTTTAATGGTCTAAAAAAAAAAAAAATCTTGTTTGAGGTATGTGATTTTTGATTTACAAGAATATTTGATTAACTAGTATCATAGCCAATAGCCATAAATCAGGTTGAAATACGGAAAAAACTTTAATTGGGTCGAAATGCTTATGGGGCCGAATTGGTATTAGGCTGAGTCAATGGAAAACGACTTGGGACATTTTTTCAAAGGTCTAATCAGTGCTCCCATCATTTGTCATAAACCAAAATAAGCTTTAATTTTGCCCCAAAAATGACAACTTGGACCAATACGTACAAATTTCCATTTTTGAGCAATTTATACCAGTTCCACGTCATTTTTATTATTATATAATATGTGAACAACGTAAAACTGCATTTTTTGAGCATTTAAAGTAATTTTACAAATTTTGTTTTAACCTATACTTAAAGGTGCTTGTTTCGATTGTCTATTGGTTTTCTCTACTTGATATGAGAGCTGACCTTAAATATAAAACGCCCATCAAGTACAGTGGGAACACACTTGCGGTTTTGATGTAGAAGCAACAATGCACATAGTGCAAAGCGCTATTCACTACTGTGCTGATTATTGATGGATACCATAAAACGGCGTTTTTTTTGTTTATATCTTGAAATGAAATGTTTGAGGGCTCAAATTTCGGACGGACCAATGAACAATACGTCCTTTCATCTATTAAAATCGTACTACTTCCGTTCAATCAGGGGGCCCCAAAGAAGCATTTTATGACTACGTTTAAATAGGGACAGGTGTATTGGGCCGAAAATCCGAAATGGTTATGTGGTTTTACGGCTGAATCAATAGAGGAGAGTTTGCAGAGTTTGAGAATGGTTGTAAAACTTTATTTTCAAGATCTTGTGATTCTGCCCTCTTTGTAAGACTGAATTAATTTCCGTCGTATTGGGTGAGAATATAAACTTTTGCCAAAAAAAGAACTTTAGCCCATACGTTACAAATTTGTCGTAATGGGTTTTTCGTAGTACTGGGCACAACATATGTATATCCTTGTCACTGATATTCAGGAAATACATGAGTTGACTTATATTCATTTTTTCTAAATATTTTGCACTCTTTTCATGTGGGAGACAGCTTTTCGTGGTTAAGATAAATTGTTTTTAATTTTTTAATTTTATGAAGGAGATAATAATTCCAGAAGTCTTGTAGCACGAAATTTATTAAAAGGCCATAATTGTATTATGTACCATGGCTTAAGTCGCTTTGGCAAAAATTAGAATAGAATGCCCTCCGTCGCGTGGGATTTCCGCGATGCAAAGACACAAAATGTTCATGTAACCGGAATGTTCTTAATTCAAAAAGTTTGGAGTATATAAAAGTGGCCTATAACTTCCATAACAGCCCAATTCCTTTTCGTTTTCCTTACAGGTGAGACGAGAGATTTCAAGTCACCAATTTTTCTGTAAAATATAGTGATTGTCATATAGATTAAGACAGCAATAATTGCCATACCTTTTATTTGGCAACAGAATAACTTAACATAATGAACAAAAGGTGATTTGATTTGTTATGCTTATACCGTATTTCAATATGAAAACATAGGCAGTCTGAATTTGTATTTGGTCCTATATGAATTAGAAATTTCAAAATTTTTGGAACCAAAAGCTGTTTCAGTTTGATCCTTTTCAGATCTATAGAGGATATTTATATAAAAGCTTTACAACCGTACAAAATCACATTTTTCACATTTTGAGGGACACCTGTTTTTGAAATCTCTCGTTGCACTTTGATTTCCCATTACACATTCATATACTTCCTATCCTTTAAAAGACTATACACTCTTAAAATATTTATTATCAAATATAGTTATTCATATGGGTAATATAACTCAATAGTAAAATCTAAACATGTAAAAGGTTGGAGGGCACTAACGTTTATACGAACTTCCCAAAGAAAATATCAATGTGTTTCCCTGAACGGGCGATATGTGAGATGCATTAGCAATCATTTATTTTGCAAAATATCCAAATTAACCCTAAGAAAGTCAAACGGAGAGAAATGCCTCACCAGCCCCCCAAAAATTTTTTTTTTTTTGAAACACGGTTTAACAAGGGGCCGTGTGGGAGTGGTAACCACCCCGGATTTTTAAAGCAAAAATGCTCCTTTTTCTATTGGTTCTAACATTAATACAATCATACCTAGTATATAGCGTCACAATGACGCAAAGTCGCAAGTTGGCAAAATGGTTCTTTCCAAAGACACATATCAGTGTATAAAATGCAAAATTGAAGTTTTTGTCCCCACAGGTAGGATATCGGATTTTATGTGTGTTTTTGGCCCCCAAAAGATGGAAAATGATAGTTTTATAATACATAATATTTTTAGAGCCATATGTGCACAATAAAATATTAGATACAGATGTCCCTTAAAAAAAAATGAAAAGTGCTATTTTGGTCCTGATTTAAGCTTGCCATAAAAATACTCCCCATCTGAAAGCGATGAGCTGAGGAAATGTTTCTTTGTACAAAAATAAAAATGTGAAAATTTCTAATTTGGATAGGAGCAAATACGAAATCAACCTATGTTTTACATTGAAGTATACGCAAATCAAAATCACATTTTTCTCTTTTTAAAGGACATTTCTGTAGCCCAACTACAATATAAGAAATGATTGAGTGTCCAATCTGTATGAAATACTATTAGACACAATATTTTGGGTGTCTCAAAGTCTCTCGTGCCACCTTTAAACCAAGAATATTATTCTTAGGTGGAAACCACCCCCCCACCAATTACTTTGACGGCGTATACAATACCAGATAACCCCGTGACAGTGCTGCCTTCACATTTGTTCGCCAAAATGACTGGAAAGGATGTGACAACACAGATGTGGAAGATTTTTTACGAAGTTTTTAAGTGGTTTGGAACGGAGGAAAGGTCACTTGGGGTGGTAACCCCTTCCCTTTGTTAAAACGAGAATGTGACTATGTCCCCCTAAAAGTGATAAATTATGTGTATCTGGTAACCAAATGTAAAAAAAAAAAAAAAAACCTACAAAAAGAGAAACTACAAAACGTGGATGATTCTTTTTCACGATGCACAGACCGTAGGTTTAAATTGTAAAAGCAAACACATAATTTAAACACAAAATAAAATGAGAGAGTAACATGACCAAATCCCTCATGAGTATAAAAGGTAAATTTCCACCGTTGCCTTAAATCTTGACGAACCTATTATCGATTTTGATCACGAAGTAGCAATTCTTCGTCCCAGCGATACGTATTCGTTCGCAATTCGCAATCTTCTGGTTTGCTTTGAGATATTTGGACACGCCAAGCAATCGAATACGAATTCGATTGTTTGTACCCGTTTTCTTATGGAGATTCTTTCAATTATTATTTTTGGATACAATTAAACGAGTACAAAAATGCAACCAGAATCAACTATAACTCAATTGAACCAAAAAAGGTCAGATTCGACAGTGTTCGTGACCACGCGATATCCATTGCAAGCTTCCAGAGTGCATGAACTTAAAGCTGGATGTATTGGAATAATCGAGCTTAGCCCAACCGAATGGTGGCTACAGCCACATTTGTTGAGACAGACAAAGCCAAATTGGCGGCTTGTTGTGGTGGCCTGGGCGATCAACGTGGTATGCTCTCCGGCCCGAGCAATTTCCCCGTCTCTCTCCCTCCCCATATCTGTCGTAGTGTTCATCGTGAATCACCGATAGTGTGACACACTGTATGTTATATTAAAAATTTTTAATTTTCGGATTTATATTGCTGCTTGTCAGCGGTAATTGTGACCTGAGTTGAGATGCCACTTAAACGAAGCGCTAACCCCAGACGACAGGAAGGAGGAAAAAGGTAAAAACCTGCAAATGTGCCGCACCGGACAAGCCGCATCACACTAACCGATAAGGGTGAGTCACGGTAAAGTTAACGGCCCACAGCAACTTCGCAGCGTATGCGACAGTTTGGCCTACAATCTTTCAGTTGCTACAAACTCGCTAATTCAAAATGGGGTAATTTGTAGATCTGGGCACCTTATTAACCCCCCGGTTCGGCCCTCCTACAAGTATTAGTGTTGCGTTATAACGGCGGGACAGAAACAGTGTTAGGGCAGCAATTCTAGCGCGCCGGCAACAAGTCTATCGACAGTGGACCTTGCTTTGGTAACCTGAGTGTCTTTTTTGGAAGTCCCCCCAAAACTTCGTGAATGTTAAAGTACATGGACCACGTTAGGGTCCGCTTCAAACAATTTGGCGGGGTAGTTGGCGGACATATGATAGGTCAGTTCCGCGTAAAACAACGATCAACTCACCCCGCAATTCCTGGGCGGCAATAGACAGTGAACTTTGGGCTTGATTGCGTTCTATTGGCGCCAAAGTCCAATCAATTCGTAGGGAGTTTTAACAGGGACCCCCAGCAGAATTTTCGCGCCTACACGCCCTCAACACAGGGTTGCAAAGTGCCAAGGTGTGGTCCAGTCGGCATATGTTGGGCTTTCAACGGAACAGGTTGGTGTAAAAGACCCACTTGTCATTCCAACAATCGTGCTCCACAGTGTCGGAAATTTGGACACGGTGCGATTAAATGCCAGGGTACAAAGTCAGCTGGCGAAAGGGAAAGGAACTTTCTCCTCCCCAAAAACGTTTGCTGCAGGAAGTGGCCCCAACGCCGATTAAGTTGGATGTTTTAACTCGTTGTTTGCAATTACCCTACCAGGGCCGATAGATATATTTGGAAAATGCTTTACGTTTGGTTTTCAATTAGGTTTCACCGGGCAATGTTCGTTAGAGAATTACCCATGCCCATCAAAAATCGGGCCAGGGCATCCGGGTGTTTTCATTGAATAAATTACTCCAACAGCGGGAACTAGGTCGGGTTGCAGGCCCTTTTCGGCAAAAGCCTTTAATCAACCTACAGTGTAGCCCTCTGGGATTGGTCCCTAAGCGGCAACCAGGTGAATTTCGGCTAATCCACCAATCATCTCATCGTTTCAAGGGCACAATCAATCCATGATTTATTGTGAAAAGTTGTGCAGAGTTAAGTATTCGAGTTTTGATGACGCTATTGATATTATTACAAAACGATGGTTGAACCCAGTGTTCTTAGCGAAACTTGATATCAGGCGCGTTTCGACTAAAACCTAACAATAGTCGCCTCCAGTCAGATTTTTGATCTACTGGGTTTCAAGTTTCAAGAAGAATATTGGGTCGACCGTTTGCTTACCAATGGGTTGCGCAATAAGCTGTAGTTTGTTTTGAAAATCATAACCTTCCTTGATTGGCACATAAGAAAGGGCTGGCAACAATGCATATTCCAACATTATCGTGGACTACTTTTATTATCGCTCTACCATCGTATAGTTCTTGCCATCAGGTTTTGAAGCATTTAAGCGGACATGTGATGAACTGGGTGTGCCAATTGCGCACGAAAAACTGAAGGGCCATCGCAAGTTCTAACATACCTAGGGCTTCAATAGACCCTTTGCAGAGACAGGTGAGAGTCCCGCCGAAAAAACTTGATAAATCAAAGAACGCAATTGCCGCAGCTTTAGTTAGCAAAAAGTTAAACGTTTAAGCAATTGCATTCCTCTGCTTGTCGCTCATTTTTTGTGCAAGGCGTTAGCCCAGGCGGGGCATTTCCTCGGCGGCTCCTCTGAAGTGATCTTACAACGTAGGGTTAAAAAAGCCATCACAAGATTCGCAAATCACTAGTGAGGCCAGGGCGGATTTGTTCATTGGCAGAAAATTTTTTACTGAGTACAATTGGGTCTCTCCTTCTCTTCCAATACAGATATTGGGTCAATACCACAGGCCTTCAGCTTGTTCCACTGAATGCTGCGGGGGCGTGGGTTTTTTGGCCCTATAATTTCAAGGGGAACGTTGGCCAGGGGCATTGGCCTACAGAGGTGAGAGCAATGGAAACTAGCTATCGCGGCATGGAGCTGTTTCCAATTTATGTGCGCTGAAGTTTATTTGGGCGGTAATAGCAAACACATGAAGGTTCTGTTTTATGTTCCGACACCAGGCCACGGTGGCGGATAATAAACAAGCAGACGTCCCCATGCCCTATCATTATGAAGATGGTGAGAGAAATCGTGATGTCCATTCCTGCTGTTGAACATATCGCTCAAAGCAGAGTATATAGAAGGGAGGAATAATTATCTGGCAGATTAATTTATCTCGCTTTCAGATGACTTTGGCATTTCTAAGGCTGCAACCCAAACGCCAGTCCCAAGGGACACACCGTACCAGACCATATTTGGGACGGTCTTGAAGTGAGGCGCAACGAATCTATCTCTTTCAATTGCGGACAACTCCCACAAGGTTTACAATTCTGCATGGGTAGCCATTGAACAAACGGCGTAGGGAGATTGGTGCAGAAGCCATCTTAACCGATCTCGAAAGCTACATGATTACCTTATTGCTCATTTATCTATTACAGGTAGAGTCAGCTTCCCACCATTCCGCTTATGTTTCAATGGCTTGCTTTTTTCTCCATAAAAGCAAGCATTTTGACTGACCCATCTGACAGTTTTATAGTGCGTAAGATGATTGAAGGTTGTAGGCGGGATAACCCATGCGGGCTTGATTCACGAGCCTTTAACCTTGAGTCTGCTGCTGACTGCTTTGCAGGGTGTCCGATTAGTTTGTGTTTTCAAGTTTATGAAACTTGTATGTTCCGTGCATGCAGCAGGTTGATAGCATTTTATATGGTTTTGTTAAAGAGTAGGAGAATTTACGGCAGAGAGCAAAAACAAACCCTTCAAAAGAAAGCGATACAGGTTAATGACTAGCTATCGTAACAGAGAAGGGGCATAGAGGGCAATGTGTTCGAATAAAATTAGGTTTCAAAAAACCGATCAACGTGGTAAATCTACTACCCTTGGGGTTTCTTCTGAACAGGTCATGGGTTCATGCCCAATTGCTGCCATAGCGGAGTACTTGCATATGAGGCCCAGAGTGGAAGGGCAGTTATTTTGGCACGTTGAAAAACACCACTAAACTGGTACCAATTTGGGTGGTGCATGGCGTAAGTCGCTTGAAATACAAAACACCCACACGTGGTATCAGAAGGCCCTCCCTTCGCAATTGGGGCTTGCACCCCTTCACAATGGAGGGATATAGTTGAAGATGAGATAATGAAATGGGAAGGTGGTCATCAAACGCTTATCAGCGTTACGTGCGCATTCCTAACACTTGAGGGCGCAACGTAATCTTCTGAATCCGCCCTTTTCTGGAAGTTAACGAGGCTCTAATATCATGAGCAAGCAGGTAAATTAGTTTATAACCAATATCAGGGCGGATATAAGCGCACCTTCTAACAATTTCAAATTATAGTTTTAAAGTTCCTCATTTGGGGAGTAAATACTAGTAGTGGTAAATATACATGTATTTTCCAGATGTTACTTAGAGCGCAATGTCAGTTACGAGTAACATTTATGAGATTAGCATTACCTTCGATCATGCTTCAGAATACTGGAAGTTTTAACATTATATCTCTTTAATTATGTTTTTATCATAATTACATAATGTTAATCATAATGACAAGGGGCACTGCCAATGAGTAACTGGTGCATAGGCCTACATTTTCTTCTGGCACATACAGAGCTAACCTTATTAACAAATAATAAATAAAATAATCAAATACTAAATATATAAATTGAAAAAGTGATTGCATTATGGTAGTTTAATTAAGACCCTTCTTAATTAAGTGCCTGCATTACATGGTTCCTTACGAGTTTCGTGTTTTAGGGGTAAACAATACAACAGTATCAAAACTATATCAACTACCTTAATTTTTTTTTAGATTCCATCTTGATAATCGGGATTCCAATTATATACGGGGCGGCTCGTTTCCCTCCTTCCGATATTAGGGGGGTGAGAAGCGCTTAACTTTCATTTACCAAGCACTCAGGGTAGTATGGAAAGGTGAAAGGGGCGCACGCCTGGCAACAGTTACAGTATGTGATTGACATGGTTATACGGGATCGCGGGGCATACCGTCCAATTGGCACTCGCCAAATGGGTTAGATACACAGAGGAACCACTGATTTAAACGATCTCGATATAGTGCAGTTCAAGCTCGTCATACCTCTAGTTTTGGCCGAATGCCGCAGACGTCTGCCTAACACTGTAATTTATGTGGTCTGACATTTTACCCAGGCATCATTATTTCGGGGCAACATCACAAAAGGGTATGGGAGAAAAAGAGAAAAACGATTAAATAAAACAGCATGGAGTTTAATTTCAGGATAACGAGGGTAGGATCATAAGACATAACAACATCAAGTGGAGTGACCGCGACAGGTTCAGGGACGATTGTGTTCATCTCAGCGGCGCAGGATTACGGGTGTTTACGGACAACTTGGAGAGTGCGTTGCAATTCTTTTTAGAAGCAACCCGGAAGTCCTGACTAACTAGGTATCGCCTTTTGGTGGGGCAAATTTGGCATAGGCAAATTTGTTTGGCCTTGGGCCTTTTATTGCCTTTAAAATTAATTCCTCTAATGACAACTGAATAACAGACCATTCCCTAGGGAAAAAATATGTGTCTACAGGTTTCCGTTTGCGATTTCGTTGGTGCAGGGATGTTTTGTTCTTATCGTCAGTGTATTGGAGTTGACATGTTTCAAGAGCCGGTTATTAAATTAATAAAATTAAATGATTAACATGCGATTAATTTAGAGCCCTTTGTTGATAACACAGTGCGAACGTTAATCACAAAATTAAAAGGTCAGTTTATGACAATTTTGGAAGAAAAATGCAGGTGTAGGCATGTCACCATTAACCTGTTTAAACGATTAATATAGAGTGCGATGCGACGTTTAATTTACATATTAAACTTTAAAGGGTCAGTTTAAGTAAATAAAAATTTTAGAGGAAAATGTAAATGCAGGTGTAAGGTATTGTCACCTTAATCCTGGGAAAAACGATTTGGGTAAAGACAAAATACTGATCCGTGTGCCACCCATAAGAGCTACGACAATGGGAGTCACTGATTTCATAACTGTTGTCTTTTGTGTTTATTGGTGTGTCTTGTTCAACAATCGAGCTTAGCCCAACCGAAGGTGTCTACAGCCCACATTTTTTGAGACAGAAAAAGCCAGTTTGGCGGCTTTTTGTGCCTGGGGCGATCACGTGGTATGCTCTCCCTCCGCGCCCGATGCAATTTCCCCTCCTCTTCCCCCCTCATCCCCCGCTCGTCATATCGTCGTATTGTTCAGCGGTGATCACACGATATGTGCCGGATTTGTATTTAAACAATTTCCCACCCACCATGTACCCATATCGTTTTTGTTTTTGTTAATTTTGCAGATTTCCATAGTACAACGCTGTCATTCCCCTGGACCTTTGAGAATCCAACAAAACGGGGGTTGACTGAACTTTCCTAAGGGTGGCTGGTCTTTATCACCAGGTCCCTTAGTGCCATGACATCTCCATAAGGACGACTTAATTATCACGGACCTTAAGTGACATGATATCTCCTGAGGATAAGGTTAACGTAGATATATTTTTTCCCGATTCCTTCGGTGACATGTGCGACCTAATTTTGCCCTTGGGCTTTAATGCTGTAAATTCCTCTAATACAAACTGAATAACAGAACCATTCCCCTAGGAAAAAACTATGTGTCTACAGGTTTCCGTTTGCGATTTCGTTGGTGAATGGGATGTTTTTGGTTCTTATCGTCAGTGTATTGGAGTTGACATGTTTCACGAATGCGCCGTTTATGTAAATTAATAAAATTAACAATGAGTTAACATGCCGGATTAATTTAAGCCATTTTGTTTATACACATGGCAACGGTTAATTCACAAAAATTAAAAGGTCAGTTTTTACAATTTGTGGAAATAAAGAATGCGGTGGTAAGGCATTGTCACCTTAACCTGTTAAAACGATTATATGAGGCGACCGTTTAATTTACATTTACAACTTAAAGGTCAGTATTTTATTAAAATAAAATTTTAATGATGAAATTAATGGCAGGTGTAAGTCTTGTCCACCTTAATCTGGGAAAAACGATTTTAAAAGAAAAGACTGATCCGTGTGCCCACGCAATAAAGAGCTACGACAATGAGTCATGATTGCATAACTGTTGTCTTTTGTGTTTATTGGTGATGTCCTTGTTCAACAAATCTATCCGGCACATATATAGATGAATCTCCCTAAATAAACGTACCATATGGATTTTCATGGTCATTGGAGTATTTCCTGCGAAAAAATCCAGATTTATTCGACCAATATACACAACTGTACGACGAATCATGGAAGCCTACCATGTTATTCCTTCGGTGGTATATTTTACAACGCCGCATGCATACCGAAACAGAAGCCGCGAAAATATATCCCATACTCGCATATCACGTGCACTTTTGCCACAAGCCTCTCCTTTTGAACTTCGTTGACATCACAAGGAAGGAGCGGAAGTTCGTTTATGCAAATTTTTATTGCAAAAAACTACACTTTTTAGAACCTCAGTGATATGAGCAAAATGTTAAGAGGGGTGTTTTAGATATCATTTTGTGATTAACAAAAGGTTTTCTTTGCAACACTAAATTCATGAAACGTGGACATTTTGAAAGGGGTCGCGTAATAATTTAGTTTTATCGCAGTCGCACTGTAACACAATCTGTATACCAATTTATTGGCTTACACAACAGTAATTGTATATTAGATGATGCAACGGGCGGGCATCTTGTTCTACCGAACACAATACATTCCAGGACACCTGTTTAACAGAAGTTGTATCCCGGGGCACTTTTTAGAGGCATGCCAATCCCCATACATGGAGCTCAAGAATTGGCTTGATTCTGTAGTCCTGTTATGTTCGCTTATCCCACATTCAATGGGAACAATTTGTATAAATCACCGGCTCTTAACCACCTGCTTGGGCTCTTCTTTGGATGACCAATATGGCTATCAGTGCTTCAATTACGAAGCCCAGTTTCCAAGCCATTGTTAGAGATCAGTGTTCGAACCCCACTAATGCGCGGTTCTACGTACTTTTCAATGTACGAGTAGTGCTTCTTTGTATATGCAGAGTTTCCTAAGTTTATTTAAAACTAATTTTTCTCAGAACCCAGGCCCATTTTTAAAATTAGGCATAAATGTTATGCCATTTTTGATAAATTTATACATTTTAAAGGAAACGTTTAAATTAAAAAGCTTGGTTTTTAATTCGTTTTAAAAGTAACGCGATCGTCTTTCATACAGGCCAGAACTTGACTAACCACCAATCATCTTTCAATTGGTGTGAAAGACTAAACATGGCTTGTGGCAAAACGATGCGGAAAAAATCAACGTGGCGGCTTCCTTAAATCTTCTACTCTTCGAAATTTATGCGTGAAAATGGTGTTTTCTCGCAAGGAATACTCCAATGACCATGCAAACCATTTGGTACGTCATATTTAGGATATTCATTATTATGTTCCGATATATTTAGAACCAATAATCCCTTAAAGATTTGATGCAAGATATCAAGCAATAATAAACAATGCACTGACTCATCTTCTCTGAATCCAATGTCTACTTTTTGAGCATATGTTAATTCTTCAAAGAAACCAACTTACTTTGCTATAATGTAAGACCACATCTTCTCGAGTGTGGTCGGCAGAATTCTATAGAATTTGAAGAGTACTTAAGTTCTTTTGATCTTCTGCCTGGTCGGACAATGGTTCTTGGGGACTTCAAGTTCATTACAACAAGCCCAATGAAGTGAAATCCTTGTCGCCTTTGACAGCTCTAATTCCCCACATTGATATCGGGCCCAACCCCAGTCAGGTGTCACACTCCTCGACTTATTTCTTGTTAGGATGAAGAGCACTGTTTGCAATTTCTCCATTTATCCAATGCATGTGTCTGAATCACTTCTTAATAAGCTGTAGTATGGGCATTGAGAAGCTGCACAATGAGAGGCAAACTTACACATCTAGGAACTTTCGTGAAATTAATCAGTCTTTTGCCAAAACATCTCTTCTAGATTGGCGGCGTTTAACCATGATGAAAGCAATTTAATGATCTTGTGATTGGGTTCAATCAAGTCTGTCGTGCGGTTTTGGATTGTCATGCTCCTGTCTGACAAGGACAGCCTCCCCTCATAAGCCAAAGTGGTATAATGATGCTGTTCGCGATGCTCGACTCTTTCGTCGCGATGTTAAAGAACGCTGGCGTGCAACATGCAGACGCGGACCGTGAACATAACTTGCTTCTCCAGGAATGCTGTTGATATCATCTCTGAGGCAAAACAGACTTATTATCATATCATCTGAATAACTGTAGTCCTTAAGGACAGGTACAAACGATACACACTCTTCTCAACAGAATCAGTGTATTTTGCCGATTGTGATTCACCTAATGTACTTGCTAATCATTTGTAAACTACTTTGAATCAGCAAGTTTTAAAACTATTCGTCACACTATGATTCACTTGGTGTCCGGTCAACCATGCTTTGTAAACAATGCTGGTGCTTATTCCGTGGTTCATAATCACCTTTGACAAATTTCCCAGATTAGTCTGTTTGATCTCATTAGCAAGTGTCCTACTAAGTCTTGCATTTTGGATCCACTACCCACATAGTTAGTTAAGGAACATCTGCCTATTATTCATACCTTCCTTACCAGGGATTGTAATGCTTCCTTGAAATCTGTTGCTTTCCTAGTGAACTGCGGAAGGCAGTTATAACCCCTATTATCAAAAAACCGTCTTTGGACAAGCAGCAGCTCTCAAATTATAGACCATTCTCTAACTTCCCTTTGTTTGGCAATTAATTGAGAAGTAGTTGCTAACGGTAACCTGACTATGTGTATACAAATACCTTTCGAACCATACCAATCTGCTTATCGGGCTGATCATTCTACGGAAACAGCTCTTTTGGATGTTCATGATTATGGTTCTAGAGGTATGGATGCGGTAAAGCTTTATTTGTCATGTTAGATCTAAACCGCTGCATTGATATGTGATCAAAAATTCTCTGCAGCGGTACTAACATTTTGGAATGAAGGAATCTGCTCTGATTGGGTTTCAGTCCTATCTGGACCAAAGAACATGTAATGTTTTGGTTAAGGGGGCCTTCTTCGTGTCGCCTTTGAATGTGGTGCCCCTTAGGGCTCCGTCCTTGGCCCGTTTACTTATTACACTAGCTGCATTGTCAAATTATTCGCAACTGGCATTAAGTATCATCTAATGCTGATTATTTTCATTACTCAGCAAGTTTGATCCTATACGCCTGGTGATGCTGCCTGCTGTTTGTTTAGCTCTCTCATTGCTCGAGAGTTGCAGTCATTTTGGGTTTTTGGTTTTGCATGAATACACTTAAATTGAACAATTCCAAGACCGAGCTCTTTCTTGCCTGTTCCCAATTCCATTACTCAACCTTTCAGCATCTCACTCTCCAGTTGGCTGCCTTGCAATCAATGTTTCCTCCTCTAAAAGGGGGCATTAAAAATCTGGTGTGGTTTTTTGACAGTGGCCTGAGTATGTGATCACTTACTCTCTGTCGCGCTCCTAAACTGGCAAATTTGGTAATTTAGTCGCATCAGGAGGGGGTGGGGGGGGGTTTCTGACCTTTATGCATTATATGCATATTCGGGACCTTGTTCCCTGTCCAGATGGTACTATTGCTGTTCATCCTTAATGGTGTCTCCAAGAAAGATCTTGCCGTCCGCCAGAATTGGCAGAAAAGCAGCCAGGCTTAATTTTCAAGAGGCTAAGCACACACACACTTCCCCCTTGCTTCTGGAATTACCCTGGCCTCTGTTTCTGCTAGAATAAAATGTCGTACTCTTGTGCATACATATAATGTTCTGAAATCTGCCACCCCCATCCTACCTCTATTCCCTGTTGATCATAGACTTCCTCATATTCGCTCCGTTCCATAGCTGCCGTGAGTGTCCGCGCGTTTTCCATCATTGGCCGTCGTCTCTGGAACTCCTTGCCCCTGCTATCAAGAGAGCTAATTCAATCATGTCTTTCAAAACGCTTCTTAAATCACACCTTTTCGCCAACATCTAGTTTCTCTGTTTTTCTTCCGTCCTTCTTTCGCCTATCCTTTGCAAGTAGGCCGTGGCTTTCTAAGTTCTTGTATTCGTATTATTATAAACAATCTGCATTTTTGGCAGATTGGACACGACACCTTTTGATAACGTCATCAACTTTTGGTAAAGACGACATAGATGAATCTATTTGAAATTTTTTTCTTTAGAAACATCCACACGCACACTGGGCTCTTAAAGTTTTGAATTTTTTTTCAGACCCAATCTTAAAACGTATTCTATTGCGCCTCAGTAATATCATATTAGAATAAGTGAATGATTAGTGAATCGCCATGCACTACCCAGGTGGAATAAATCTAACATTATTTTCGAATTACGTAACAATGCCTTTGTTGGGATCTATAAAAGGCCAGGCGGTCTGTTTGTTGTTCGTTTTCCAGCCCAAGCCTGTGTGCAATGAACCCACGAACCCACAGTCTGTGGTTGTTACCTTTACAGCAAAAACTGACAAGAGTCCCTGGGCCTATATGCCTCGTGCAACGGTATGTCAATACGCCGAAAGTGCTTGAATATCGACGGAAGGGTACCGTACAAACAAGCCAAAGTTGCTGATCAGATTCCATCGGGATATCGCAGAGTACGGTCTGTCCTAAATCCTCAAGAAAGATGTGCACCATGGACCCAAAATCTCAGAGAGAGAGGTGATCAGTTTGCGGCCACGAAAATCGATCTCCCTGATGACCACGATCGCCGCTGCTATATCTCTGTGCCGTCACTGTTAAAAAAAAAAATATTTCCGTAAAATTACGGAAATTTCTGGCAGCAGTATTTTCCGTTATTTTTAGGGTAAATTTTAACAGAAATTTCTGTCAATTAACGGAACTTTACAGTAATTTTACAGAAAGTTGTCTCATATTACGGAAAAAAATGTGTATTTTAAACGAATTTTTTCCGTAATTGTAAAATTAACGGTAACACAACAAAAAATCCGGAATCATATTTCTGCCCAGAAATTTTTGAATATTTTCCGTAATTAACATTTTTTATGTTTTTTTTTTTGTTTTTTTATTTCTATTCTTATTGTTTTCTAAAACAGATTTTCCGTAAATTTAGGAAAATCTGTTTTCTTCTTAATTTTACGGACATTTTTAACAGTGTAGAGCCCGGAAAATGCCAACGAGCCGTCTTCTGGTCGTTTGTGGAGAAGACACTACCCAGCAGGCTCGTAGCCCGCCCAGTGGTTCCGAGGGGACAAATTCCCGGTAGGGGGTGAACCAATGTCCGATCACCAAACAAGCAATATTTCATTTCCCGCTCCGCGAGGGCAAAGGAATCCGAAGAGGGGCTGATTTTACCATGAATATCGTGTTTTATTTCCCCGATTTCCCCTCAAGAATTAATTTCAGCGGGGGCCTCCCCATACCCCCCTACCCCCCCCCCCCCCTTTGCACGGGGCGGATCCAGGATTTGCAAAAACGGTCAAAATAACGGGGGGGTTGAAGGCCGAAACTTGGTCCAAATAGGCTAATTTTGCAAGATTTTGCAGAATTACCGGAAGCGCCGCGCCCACCCTCCGCCCCCTCCCTGACCGCGCCTGTTTTCCCCCCACCCATGGCTATGCACTCTACCCCCATTATAACATGGAGATATTGCCCCTACTACTCAATCTCGGACCAGTATTGGCTTCAGTTATCGGTCCAATATTATTTGCTCATTAGCCAAAAATTGGACTAATAGTGCCTCGGGCCCATTTTGGCCGCAATCTTGGTTTTCTTGGTATAATAGATTATGAACCATTAATTGGTAATTAATTTTTTATTGGCAAATATATATTTTCAGCTGTTTTATTTAAAATAAAATATAATTTTGAGCTAGTCAAGTATTTTTCTTTTTTCCTTTTAATTGAAACTGGTATTCTATTTTTGAAATTATGTATTCTGATCAAAAAAAAACTCCTTGAGAGATTTTAGTGTATTTCTTTATGGTTTTTTGTTTCATAATCCCTGCTATTTTTAGGCAAACATTAGCCGTAAGCCAATATTGGGCCAAACGTTTTCCCAATGATTGCTCTATTAAAGGTCCCATATGAAGCCGATATCACATTTGCCAATAAACTCGCCAACATGGCCCAATAACGTTAGTCACTGCTGCCGATGTCAAGATTACCGATGGGGAAAGAACAATTGTGGGCCAATAGTTGCGTGCTTATCTAGGTTGGAAGCAACGACTTATATTCTAGCTCTTGTGTATGGAATACACGTTCCCGCCAACTGTAAATCGATTTGGCTTCAACATGGTTACCCGAGGCAAGACGACTGACCAAATGGTTCCACGCCTTACCGTTCACCACAGAATTGCTCGACTTCGCTGGACAGTGAGCACAGAAGATTATAGCTCGGACACTGGCTTATTATGGCAAGCCACAAGCCATGTGACGTATTGCTGCAACGCGTTGCGAGAAAGTAGCAACGCGTTGCGACATTTCGGCAGCGTTTCGACATTTCAGAACGCTTTGCTGTGTCTTGCCAATCAAAATCATGAATTTCTGTGACGTAATTTCAAAAAATAGACCCACCAACGCTTTTTGCTAGCAATACTTTGCACGCTTGCAAGCAAACCTTTCACAACGCGTTGCGAGCTTGCACAAACGCGCTTGGCAAGCTTCACAACGCGTTCTAAGGTTAACAAGCCATAGGGTCATAACTATGGCCTCAACGCGTTGTGAGAAAGTCACAACGCGTTGCGCGATTTCGGCAACGCGTTGCGACATTTCGGCAACGCGTTGCGACATTTCAGCAACGCGTTGCGGTGTCGTCCAATCAAAATCATGAATTTCTGTGACGTAATTCAAAAATATAAATCTCACACCGCGTTGCGACCTTCACACGAGTGGGCAAACCTTCACAAAGCGTTGCAGGCAAACGTTATGACCCTATTGCCTTCACAACGCGTTGTTTGCTTTACAACGCGTTGTGAAGCTCGCAAAACCGTTGTGATGGTTTGCAACGCGTTGTGAAGCCATAAGGGTCATAAAACGTATTGCAGCAACGCGTTGTGGATTATTTTTTTGAAATACGCACACAGAAATTAATGATTGATGGGCCGTGGCCCCGCAACGCGTTGCCGAAAGTCGCAACGCGTTGCTACTTTCTCACAACGCGTTGCGGCAACGTATGACCCTTATGGCTTAATTAACCTAGCAACGCGTGGTGAAGCTTGCACCGCGTGTGAAGCTCGAACGCGTGTGAAGGTTCGCAACGAGTTGTGAAGGTTCGCAACGCGTTGCAAGTATCTAGCAAGCGTTGTGGGGCTATTTTTTGAAAGACGATCACAGAAATTAATGATTTCGGTTGGCCGTGCTGAAATTGTCGCACGCAGTTGCCGAAATGTCGCAACGCGCGTTGCTCTTTCTCGCAAGGCGTTGCCGCAATACGTTATGCGCCTTTATGGCTTGCCATAGGCGTAGTTTTATGGGTGAGAGGCGCTACATCCTTGACCCACAAAGGTTCGTCGATTACGTGGTGGAGAACCTCCGAGATGACTGTATTCAGCAATCGACTCAAGATGGTGACGGCTCAGTGATGGTAGGGGCCGGGTGTGGCAGGACTAGCAGGAGATTAGTATCGGGCTCATAGTCGGGAACAATGGTGAACAATTAGGGCAATCGATTCAGTGACTCTTCACGCAATATATGGGCCGCTTGCGCCCTAGGAGGATGTACTAAGGGGCATTCTGGCTGCGTTGTTTCGTTCAAAAACGTAAAAAACAGAAATTCCTGTAAATACACTCACCTCCAAAATCCATCGGTAAAACCACTAGAATCCATTACTCCCACGTCAATAATTCACCCCCATAAATCTGTGCAAAGACCATCAAAATTTCATGCCACAGCGTCGCATCTGTGATTTTACCACCCTCCAAAATAGTTTTTAGTAAGAAATGAAAAATATTAATAAAAAAAATATAATAATAAAAAGGAAATCTTTTAAAAGATATCACAATGTCGAAAAGAAATCACTCTCGAGTCAAAGTCCGAAAATAACAGATTTATTTGTATATACCAATAATCAATGGTGTCAGCTATCTCAGAAATAAAATCATAGCAAATTTTGACAGTTACCATGTAATTCAACAAAGACACGGTGTTGGTGTATGTAAGGAGCTTGGAATACCTACTAAAAATAAATATTCCAAAGAGTATTATGCAAAATACCGACATTTATATATTAAAGCTTCCAAAAAATTATAATGCAAAAAGAAGGAAAGCAGAAACATTCCTCAATCTAGTCATTGCTTGAGGATGTTTTTTTTTATTTGAGTCCAACATTTTGAATTTTTATTTATAAAAATAAAATAATTAAAAAAATAAAGATGGCACAAAAATTCGAACTTTCTCCGAACGAATGTATCAAGTTCTAGAAGAACAAAAATAATCAGAATCCAGGAATCCTAACGTGGGAAGATCTA